>JAZFAU010000416.1:70000-180194 GCA_037178615.1 Dione vanillae | reverse complement strand
CAATATACATTTTTTGGTAGCAGAACGCAGTTAATTATATTCATTATATACTATATGCATTTTCTGGTAGCAGAGCGTGGTTTTCATCCCTCTGGGCCCCCTTAATTATAGCGTAGTTTTCATCCCTCTGGGCCCCCTTAATCAGAGCGTGGTTTAATCCCTCTGAGTCCCCCTGATTATAGCGTGGTTTTCATCCCTCTGGGCCCCCTTAATTATAGCGTGGTTTAATCCCTCTGAGTCCCCCTGATTATAGCGTAGTTTCATGCCCCTGAGTCCCTTTGATTACAGTGTTATTCTCCCGTTTTGGTATTTTGGCTCTTAATTTGGTACCTAACGCATAATTACAATATAATTTGATTTCCTAACCTTTTAAATCGTGTTCGCATCGAGTTGTTTAAAAAATAATATTATATGAAATTTTTATACATATAATATTGAATATATAATTGTGTAGGGTGAATGTATAATGTGTAAAATATATAAATAAATATTGAATATAATTTTATATATTAAATATAAAATATAATAAATACACATAATATGGTTACATATATTTTATAATATTACGCCTATACGTTATTACCTATCCCGTTTAAATTATAATTGAAGTTAGTTAAAATATTTTAATATAATTTCCTTAAAAAACTAACTTACTTTAAAATATTATCCCTACACTTTTATTGTTACCCTTTTTTTTATTTTTATTTAAATGAAGCTTAAGCCTTAATTGTAGTCATATTGTATATCATATTATTTTGTTGTATTGCGATATAAGTAGATCGCTGACTCGACGCGTCCCTGAACTTGACCGTAACTGGTTTCTTATCTCGCCAGTTGTTGTGGATTCATTGTTTATTACGAGTTTATTATTTTTTTTAATATTTTAGTTGAGTTATTTGTTTACTTGATTTCTGATCTCGCCCGTTGGTAGTGGGTTCATTGTTTATTACGCGTTTATTAATTTTTAATATTTTAGTTCAGTTATTAGTTTACTTGATAATTTAAAATGGCTACTCATGATGAAACAGTAAAATGTTCCTTATATACGGAAAGCGCAGAATATAGAAAAAATATAGGTGTGGTACGCTTTGTTTCCGATTGGATTGCCGATACCTCGGAACTTCTTGGCACTTCTGAAATACCTAGATTATTAGTTAGGTTCAAGGATTTAGATTCTCATTGTAATTTATTTGTAAACGCGTCCTCAGTGCTCCTGGATTACCAAGAAATTAGTTATGTAAAAAAAGAAGTGCGTTTAGTAAATAAGAAAATAGACGACCTCCGGGTGCGTCAGTTAGAGTTGTGCCCACCTGCTCCCGTAGTTGATCCTGTCATGGCCAGTACACCCGTAAGAATGAGTAGTAAAAATATTACTGAGCGAACTCCTTATAATAGATTACCTGATTTACCTATCCCTAAGTTTGATGGACGTCCTGACTCCTGGATAAGTTTTATTGATCAGTTTGACAGTGTAGTAGATTCCCAACACCATTTAACCCCCACAATGAAATTACAGTACTTGGTTGGATCCTTAGCAGATGAACCTAAGCGGTTGTTGCTACATTTAAAAATTGAAGAAGGCAACTATGAAGTTGCTCGTGAGTTGCTGAAACAGCGATATCAAAATACACGGGTTCTTGCTGATACCTACATAACCCAGATACTTGCCCTGCCGGAGATTTCGAATAAATTTACAGGTTTGCGGGCGGCCTTTTTGAACCCCTTGTTAACTGCCTATCGCTGTTTAGAACGTTTAGAGTTACCCGTCTCCTCATGGTCTTATATGTTAGTACATATATGTTTGACTACGCTTCCCTCTGATTTGAAATCCCGTTTTGAGCGTTGTTATGGCGGTGACGCTGATGAATTACCTACCTTTAAAAATCTTACTACCTTTTTGGAAGACGAATGTCGTCACCATGACAACGTTGGCAACACCTCCCTTGTAGATTCTAACCTGACGAAATTTAAAAGTACTGTACCTAAACATACTTACTTTGCGGCTCCTCCCTCCCCTATATTAAATAATAGACAAAAAATGTTACCTGTAATAAATAATAGTAAAAAATGTTACCTGTGTGCTTCCTCTTCCCATTACCTCCGTGAATGTCCCGAATTTAGAGCTATGAATCCTAGAGAAAGATCGGGATTTGTAAAACATTCCCGGTTATGTTATAGGTGTTTGGACAAACATTCAATTCTTATGTGCAAGCGGGACTACAAATGTTTAACCTGCGGTCGCTCATCCCATCACACTATGCTATGTTTTAATGATTCCCGTAACCCAATGTATCCCACCTCATCCAATCGCAATTATAATTATAATTCCAAATTTAATAAACGCAATTATCCGCGTACCTGTCCTGCTTCTACCCGCGGTCCCCATATGGGCGGGGGCCAGCATAAGAAATATTCCCCTTCGCAACTCCAGCGCTCCCCCCAACGACATTCCCAGAGAGCTTCTCCCCCCAGAGAAAATGCTCCGCCCCAACCTAGACAGGTTGAAAATAATATAAGATATCGTGATAATTCCTATAATAGAGAAGATAGACCCACATAGCTAGATACTTGTATTACTCCCCCTTCCCCTTGCCTGAATATCTCACCCAATTCCCTTATATTATTGCCTACTGTTAAATTACACGTTAAAACTGCTAGTGGCTATTTTATTGAAGCGCGTGTCTTATGTGATACCGGTGCCCAGGGTTGCCTCATTACAACCGATCTTGTTGTTAATTACCTCAATTTGACCATCTCCCCCTCCTGTGCCCCTGTACGTGGCATAGGTAATATTCCTTTAGTGGTTTCCCGTGGTTCTATTTCCCTGTGTTTTAAACCTTTGTATAATTCCTTCCCTGAGGTGTCAACCTCTGCTATGGTTATAGATGTGATTGCCGGTACGCATCCTGAGTTTGAGTTCCCTGAGTCTGTGTTTTTTCCTAATAGTGATTTTTCCCTTGCTGACCCTACCTACAATAAGCCTGGCCCGATAGATATACTATTGGGTGCTGACGTGTTCGGCGCGCTTTTATTACAAGATAAAATATTTAACTTTAACGGCCTTACTGCTTTATCTACAATTTTTGGTTATATTGTTTGTGGTCCAGTCGCTGCCGATTATGGTGAATTGGAGCCCCCTATGACTGGAATATCCTTATCCCGTCTCATCGAGAGATTCTGGAAGGTCGAAGAGACCCTTCAACCTATGATTGCTAATCCCTTAGATAACGATGGTGAGATCTATAAATAAAACCCGAAACTTACCCGTTGAGCTATCTGTATCCTTATCGCGTTAGCGCGTAGCGTTTCCTTGCGGTCTTCCCTAAGACGACTCTCACTCTTTCTTGACAAAGAAGAAATCATCAGAGTCGGTGGTCGTTTATGAAACTCCTTTAACATTCGAGGAATTAACTACAATTTTTGCTAAAATTGAAGCGGTATTAAATTCCCGGCTGTTATGTCCCTTATCTAATGACCCTAACGATCTAGAAATTTTGACGCCTGGTCATTTTTTGATTGGCCAACCTCTTAGTGCTTTGCCGGAGTATCCCTATAACAATGTAAAAATTAATCGTTTAACCCGTTTTCAAGTAGTGCAACAGATAACTCAACATTTTTGGTCGCGTTGGCAGTTAGAGTACCTATACACTCTGCAGACTAGGCAGAAGTGGACTGATCCAGTGAATCCTCCAACAGTAGGCGAGCTAGTCCTCATAAAAGATGATAATTTACCCCCTTTACAGTGGCGACGTGGTCGCATTTCCCAAATTTATCCTGGTAAAGATAGCGTTGTGCGTGTGGTCGATGTTAAGACATCGACAGGTATCCTAAAGAGAGCCTTAACCAAATTAGTTCGTCTACCTATTAGTTAGCTACTCCCATTTTCTCGTAAACATTAGATGTTTAGGGCGGGGGCTATGTTTGTTCATATATGGCAACCCCGACTAGTTTAGAGTCTTGTGCCAACTCCCAGCGCGAGCGGTCAGTAGTAGTAGTCGAGAAGTAGTAAGACGGCCGACGCGAGCGCACGTCCTTCCTGAATCTAATATTAATTAGCGGTGTAATTTTCCCTCAGCCTTATTTGATTTCCCTTTTGTGTATTCCCTCTTGATATTGAACCTGACAAAGACAAACCTACAAAAGATAATAGTGCAAGTAACCCCTAGTGAAGAAGACTCAAGTGAAACATTACATGGCGGCCGTGAACAATCAGTGTTTGTGTTGTGAATTATGAAGATAAGGTACTGTACAATTTCTATTATCCTAAGACCGACTATAAGGTAAATAATTAATAAATAACCTCCCCCTCAGCACGCTTCCACAATTGCGGCATAACCCTACCCCCTACAATATACATTTTTTGGTAGCAGAACGCAGTTAATTATATTCATTATATACTATATACACTTATCAAGGTTCCAAAAAGCTTTAATCCCTGAGGGAAAGGTAGCTAACTTTTCGGCCAATGTGGTCAAAACGTGCTTTTTTGTCACTTTTTTACAACTTTTAGCTGCATTGTATGTTTTCTTCTTTGCCTGGAGATCCAAGGCTTTGTTTTTAAGAGCGTCAGGCCGAGACAAAAAGGCTCGCTCACGCTTACGTTTTTCAGCTAAGAGGCATCCAGCATTAGACTATAGGCGTGCATTGGTCTTAAGGGATATAACAACAGCAACAGCAAAGGGCTGGTGTCAGAAGGTGAGTAATGCGACACCAATTTCACCACACAATGATTCGATGTTCCGTGTGGTGAAGAAACGGAAACCGAACATCTATCTGGATCAGTTGTCAGCATAAGGTCCTGACAATACGCAGTGTGGCCCATGACGTCAGAAATACGAGTGGGTTCGTGGTCGAGATGGGAGAAACCACAAAACATTGCAAATTTGTATACCCCTCTTCCAGCGTGGTCAGTGTCACTATACGGATACAGGCACTCTTCGTGGTGCGCATTAAAGTCCCCAAGAAACAAAAACTGTGCTGATGGAAAACGTCTATCGACCGAATCTGCATCTTCATTTAGATGATTCAAGAGCCTTGTCGTCTTCTAATCTCCACTATGCGAACGGTAGACACTGGCGTAAGCTTATTTTTTTTTTGGTACTTTTGATGGTTAAAGTGAAGTAAGTAAGCACAGATGAATGCGAAGGCGGAATGATTCAGTGGTACACCATGTGATATTGGTACTCATCTGATGATGATGATGACTCATTCAAATCTGCTTCATATGAGAATTCAAATAATGCTACGTTTACGCAAAGAGATAATGGAGACAAAAATGAGGATAAAAATTCGGAAACTGTAATATGTTCTGTATCTAATTGACAAAGAAGGCAACTAGAAAATTCAAATATGTGTTCAGATGAAAATATCAGGTCCGTCGTGGCACAGAGGTGTAAGCGACTACCTGTAAACGTGACCTCGAAAAAGGCGGTAAGTGGGGACGGAGAAAGCAAGGACTAAGCAACGGAGTGTCTCAACAATAGGTTTCACGCAGTTTCTGCAGTTCTCTCTGCCTACCCTGCTATGTGCGGGATAAAGCGTGAAGCTAAAAAAATAATAATGAATCGGCTTCAGACAATATTTACTTTTTTTATTTATTTACCTTATAAGACTATTTTTTTATTTATTTTAATGGTCCTAGTGAAATAAGACATTCAAAAGAAAGTTCAAAGTCTCAGTTTTATATTAAATAATTAGGTCAAATTCAACATAGCTTGGTATGTCTGTGAATATAGATGACAATTTTTTTAAGCTTCACGCTTTATCCTGCGCATGGCAGGGTAGGCAGAGGGATTCGTAGGAACCAAAGAAATCTGGTGTAAAATCCCTCTATTTCCTACTTTCCGCCTTTTTTCAAGGAATTCTGTGTTGAGTGGCGGAACTTAACGCCGCGCTTTACCTTAGTCGCCAGAGCGAAGAAAATGGAAATGAAAAAATCCATCCCCTCATGGGAATCGAACCCACTTATCGTCGCTTTTACAGGCAGACGCTACGCCTCTGCGCCACGACGGTCCTCAACTTCTTACTTTTAATCAATTATTATTACGTTATTTTAATTTTATTTTCGTTTCAATTGATATCGGATAGGAAGATTTTTTACTTCTGGTAATATTACCACTTTTTATTCGTCTCTTTAGGTTACTAATTAGTATTTATATCAGTTATCCGGTGTGTAATTTATTATTATTTTTTTTTTTTATTTTTTTTTTAGCTTCACGCTTTATCCCGCACATGGCAGGGTAGGCAGAGGGAACTGCAGGGACCGTGGGAACCTAGTGTTAAGACACTCCGTTGCTTAGCCCCTGCTTTCTCCGTCCCCACGTCATTTTTTATAAATAATTTACATCTAAGCGCAGCTTTTTAATTATATCAATGTCATGACCAATTCAATAAACGAGTCAAAAATTAGGCTGTATATTGTATACTTTTCGTCTATAACCATAAATAAAAACACTAAAATAATTTAAAAAAGCATTTTATTTTTCTAAACAACTAGTCATAATCTCATCAGTCTTTGTCAGTATTAATCAAAACTCTGTCAGTATCATCATCAGTATGTTCCACAAGTCTGACTTTAGGCTGTATATTGTGCACTCTTCGCCTATGTGTATATAGAGAGGCTCTCTGTCTGAACGTTCGTCCGCATATACTGCAAGATAGCGGTTTTTCCCCGGTATGTATTAGTTCATGCTCGTAGAGGCATTTTTTGTCCTATAAAAGATTCAAGCATTTAAGTTTAGTGTCAAAACACTTCGTTCTCCGCCCTAGATAATGTAGGTTTATTCATTCAATGTAGTCAGCGGGAAAATGATATAATATAGTGTAAATTAAAATAAATTAGCTTCACGCTCTGTCCCGCACATAGCAGGGTGGGCAGAGGGAACTATATACTTTAGGAACCTAGTGATAAGACACTCTGTTCCCCACACATTGCCTGTAGAGGCATTGCGTGTTGAGTGGCGGAGCTCAACGCCGCGCTTTGCCTGGTTGCCAGAGCGAAAAAAATGCAAATGAAATAATCCATCTTCCCCTCATGGGAATCGAACACACAAACCGTCGCGTTTACTGCGCCGCAACGGTCTTTATAAATGATATTATATTTTTTAAAATACAAAACTATATACATAGGAACTATATATTTTTTGTTTTGACATTCACAAAATAAATCTTGCACTTTTATTTTGAATTAAAATATTTGAATCGCTGTAGTTTCTTTTCTTTAGTGTGTATTTTCTACGTAAAATAATCTCGTATGGTTCCTGCAGTTCCCTCTGCCTACCCTGCCATGTGCGGGATAAAGCGTGAAGCTAAAAAAAATAATGTCCTAACATAAAAATAAATTTGGCATAGCATCGACATACAATTTACCTACAGATATAGAAGAAGAAAATAAAAATACCCTCACCCGAAACGCTTTCCCGCAAGTTTGACAAATTTTATCTTTCGCGTTCTCTTTAATACCTTGATGTGCTCTTTTCACGTGACGCGTTATGCCACGGCGGGTTGCTATTGCCTAAAAAAATTTAAAAAAATATCTTCACGTTCTACCACTCAAATAGCAGGATAGACGGAGAAAATTTAGTGTTAAGTCACTCCGTTTTCCGCTTTTCGTAACCTCGCGTGGAGCAATTCAACGCCAAATTATATAATTCATTCATTCATTCAGTTGGGAATCGAACCCACGATCTTCACCTTTATAACTAAATGCTGTGCCTATTAGAGATGTAAACCTTCTACAATTTAAATATTTACATGTCTTTGCTTTTAAATTTCATGACAAGATAAGTTTATAATACAGAAACCGACAGTATAACAAAGGAACACTGGTCGAACTTAAAGAAAACATAAAAATTTGTACGCAGCGGGATTTGAACTCGCGAAATCCCACTTGGAAACCGCCCAAGCGCTCTAACCACTGCGTAACGTTGCGTTGAAATTTTCATATATATTTTCTTTAAGTACTTTTTTTTTGCCTCACGTTTTATCCCGCACATGGCAGGGTAGGCAAAGGGGGACTGCAGGGACCGTGGGAACCTAGTGTTAAGACACTCCGTTGCTTAGTCCGTGCTTTCTCCTTCCCCGCTTTCCGCCATTTTCGAGGCATTGCGTGTTGAGTTGGTGTTGGTGGATCTCAACGCCGCGCTTTGCCTAGTTTACCAGGGCGAAGAAAATGGAAATAGAAAAATCCATCTTCTCCGACTGGGGATCGAACCCAGAAACCGTCGCGTTACAGGCAGACGTTGCGCCTCTGCGCCACGACGACCACGGTCCTCAAGTATTTTTTCTGAGTGTGGTTTATCACTTTAAAAATCATAAAAGCTGGACTGGTTGGCTTTGGCCAACTATATCACACATTCAATCCCTCATACACACACACACACAAATAGATACTTTCACACTTATGATATTAGTATGTTTTTTTTTATAGCTTCACGCTTTATCCCACACATGGCAGAGTAGGCAGAAGGAACTGCAGGAACCATAGGAACATAGTGTTAAGACACTCCGTTACTTAGTCCCTGCTTTCTCCGTCCCCGCTTTTGCGCCTTTTTCGAGGCATTGCATATTGAGTGGCGGAACTCAACTAAAATAACTTACTTTATTACAAATAGGGCACTTATGTTGTGTTTTTCCCATATGTTGATAATTTACATGGTCTCGTAACTCCCCTTTCGATCTGTATGCTTTTTGACACATTGTACATTTATACCTGAGGAAAAAAAAACCCTATTTTAGCCTTTTAGTCTTTTAGCTTTTTTAGCTTCGCGCTGTATCCCAAAAAAAAGTTTAGCTTTTTAGTCTTTGTAGCTTCACCCTGTATCCCGCATAACAACCACATGCCTATTCTAAGTAGAAAACCTAGTGGTAACGTTTTAAACTTTTCACAAATTTTCTAGACGGCGCCAAAGAATTTATATAATAAAAAAAAATGGCTTCACGCATTTTCCCGCAAAGCGAGAAAGATCGAAGATATCAAGTGTTAAGACTTCCATTTTCCACATTTTTTCGAATCATTTGCACGTTATGTACAGCGAAAATATTATAATTAAAATCAGTTACCCGATTAGGCATCGAACCCCCTAATATCTTTACTGGAGGAAGATCACATGAGAAGCATGTGGAGTCCAGGAGAGTGTGTGAAGAGGATAATGACAGTGGACGAGGCGGGAGAGTGTACAGGGACAGGTTCTCTCTGACTACCCCGCTAGGGATAGAGCGTGAGGATATGTATGTATGTATGTGTGTAATAATCAAAATTGTTAGCACTTGATTATCTACTAAAATTTCCTCATTTTACTTAAAGAAAACATAAAAATTGGAACGCAGCAAGAATCGAACTCGCGCCCTCTTGCGAACCGTGCAAGCGCTTTTACCACTAAGCCATGCGTTCTTAAGAACGGGTTCGAATTCCGCTGCGTTCAAATATTTCTATGTTTTCTTTAAGTATTTTTTCCATACTCAGTGTGGATAAACGCTTTAAAAATCATAACATTCCCTCATTTTAGTAAAAAACCGACTACTAACAAAATCAAAGGCTTCATCTAAAGTTACTTACCTTAGAACATCCACTGTTGTATGACTCGACGTATATTTTAGATGATTCTTATATGACTCTTGAGATACGAACGTTTTGTCACATTTCAAACACTCCACTCTCTGTCTCTCCGCGTGGACGCGAGCGTGGGCTTTAGTTAGGTCACACCTGACCATCTTCCCACAAGTGGGACACTGCTCACGACGTATTGGGACTGAATGTATTCTAAAATGGAGGCTTTTTGTATAAATAAAACGTTAAAATACTAAAGATTTTAAGAATATTATATATTAATATTTTTATGATTTTTAAAGTGTTAATTCACGCGAGAATAGGTTCGTAAGAGGGTGCGGGTTCGAATCCTAAATTCAAATTTTTATATGTTTACTTTAAGTATTAGGACAGTCGTGGCGTCGCAGAGGCGTAAGCGCCTGCCTGTAAACGCGACGATTTGAGGGTTCGATTCCCACTCGGAGAAGATGGATTTTTCTAATTCCATTTTCTTCGCTCTGGAAACTAGGCAAAGCGCGGCGTTGAGTTCCGCCACTCAACAAGCAATGCCTCGAAAAGGCGGAAAGCGGAGACGAAGAAAGCAGGGACTAAGCAACGGAGTGTCTTAACACTAGGTTCATATGGCCCCTGCAGTTCCTTCTGCCTACCCTGCAATATGCGGGATAAAGCGTGAAGCTGTAAAAAAATACATTTATTATTTTGAAATGAAGGCAATTGTCATTTTTAAGAAAAATATTATATAAACAAAAACGACCCCCCAAAATGAGATACAAACCCATTACTAACCTCTCATGTCTCTTCAAATGATGCTTAAACGCAAAAGTCTTCCCGCAAACGGTGCAAGGCGACCCGGAGCTGTGATTTATCTTCATATGCTTGTATTTTTGACTTCTATTACTATAGAAGAATAATAAAATATTACTTGAAGAAACAAATAAGTTAATTATTATAAAATTGCTAAAAAAAATATTTCCAGGCAATCTTAAGGACTTAAAGGGAAGAAAGGTTGATAGTGTGGAAACATAAGTACTATGTTATGTGTTAATATAAGTAATTAGTATAAGTATAAGAAACTTTAAATATAACGTAAACACATACTGATGTAAAAATTAAAATATAAGAATATGACATTGTTTTTTGTGTTAAAAGGTAAACAAATATATTTAAATCTTCCACTTGAGTTTCGAACTCTTTAAATTTATATAAATATATGTATATATATATATATATATATATATATATATATATATATATATATATATATATATATATATATATATATATATATATATATATATATATATATATATATATATATATATATATATATACGTATATACGTATATACGTATATACGTATATACGTATATACGTATATACGTATATACGTATATACGTATATACGTATATACGTATATACGTATATACGTATATACGTATATACGTATATACGTATATACGTATATACGTATATACGTATATACGTATATACGTATATACGTATATACGTATATACGTATATACGTATATACGTATATACGTATATACGTATATACGTATATACGTATATACGTATATACGTATATACGTATATACGTATATACGTATATACGTATATACGTATATACGTATATACGTATATACGTATATATTATATATGTATATATGTATATATGTATATATGTATATATGTATATATGTATATATGTATATATGTATATGTATATGTGTATATATATATATATATATATATATATATATATATATATATATATATATATATATATATATATATATATATATATATGTATATGTATATGTGTATATATATATATATATATATATATATATATATATATATATATATATATATATATATATATATATATATATATATATATATATATATATATATATATATATATATATATATATATATTGCTTTCAATAAAAATCCTTTTAGAGTACTCAAATATAGAAGCACGTACGAAGTGCCTAATACAGAAAACCTATAAAGGGAGCCAAATAAACAACGACCTGAGATTCCTCACACTGACTTTCATGGTGATCACTTTAGAGAAAATAAATAAACAAATTAAAAAGAAAACATCTAAATCAACTCCAAGTCCTGACGGTATTCCTTATTTTTCTTAATTTTCTTTTTTTTAGCTTCACACTTTTATCCCGCACATGGCAGGGTAGGCAGAGGGAACTGCAGGAACCATAGGAACCCAGTGTTAAGACACTCCGTTACTTAGTCCCTGCTTTCCGCCTTTTTCGAGGTATTGCGTGTTGACTGGCCGAACTCAACGCCGCGCTTTGCCTAGTTGCCAGAGCGAAGAAAATGGAAACAGAAAAATCCATCTTCCCCTCATGAGAATCGAACCCACAAACTCGCGTTTTCGGGCAGTCACTATGCCATTGCGCCACGAAGGCCTTATTTTCATCAATTCGTGAATACCTCCACAACTTATACGGTAAAATCTGGTGAAGAAAACAAATACCTACGCCGTTTGGAGAAAAAGTTTTTGTTTTCCAAAAAAAATAACCGGGTAAATAAATCCAAAAGATACTTAGACCAATTACTTTTACAAAACTTTATCTAAAATCTTTTTCTCAATACTTCAAACGAAAATGACCCATTTTACATGTAACAATAAGTGCCAAATTACCAGAAAGGATCTCTACCTGGAGAATGCCTTCTTCTCCATCTTCTCCACCTTCTCCAGTATGTGTCATACATAACTGTTAATTCTTATTACACTATACATCACTATATTTAAAAAAATATATATAAAACTTACGTAAAATATTTATTACACTCAGTACACACGTAATTTAATTGAATTACATCATTTTGTTTTTTATTTTTGGTTTTCTTCAATATTAGTGATTTACTTAATATTTCACATTTTACCTAAAAAGTGAAAAAAAAATAACTACATTCTAGTGATGTAAGGAATATTCGCATTCGCATTCACGAATATTCGCACGTTCACACATTCGCATTCGCATTCGCAAAAATTCTGCGAATGTTAAAAAAGAAAATTTGACGACGATAATACGTTATAAAACTTTAAATCAGTTTACTTTTTGTGTTTTTTCATTCAAAAAACAGTAATTTAACCTCGTTAATACATTATCAGTCTTCATTAAATCTCATCAATTTTGTTTCTAATGCAATCTAAACAAAGAGAAATCAATTCTCTCTCCCTTCTGAAAAAGTTGTGTCACCTAATAATCAGGTTTTAATGTTATAATCCAAAGTGCTATCTTGCTTGCCATAACAATTGGCGTTAAATTTACAAGAATTACTGAATATTCGCATTCGTATTCGCGAGTGTTAAAAATATGACATTCGTTACATCACTATTATATGAATATTTTTAAATAATTTTTAGGATTTTTCTAGTGTTAATCTATTCCAAGCCTGTGCCTAAACGTGACAGTTTGTGAGTTAGATTTCCACCGAAGAAGCATGAATGCATGAAACATGAAGCTGTGGCAACTAAGGAAAGCGCGGCGGCGAGTTCAAAGCAATATACAGTAAGTAGGGAACGGAGTGTCTCGACACTAGGTTCCCACGGTTCATGTCGTTCCCTCTGCCTACCCTGCTATGAACGGGATAGAGTCTGTAGAGTTGGACTGGAACAGAATTAGAACACGCACCTCGTGGAAACCATTCACACTAATTTCATAACTTATCACATGACAACGCAGTGCAGCGTGATGAAGAACGCATGACTCAGTGGTCAGAGCGCTTGCACGGTTCGCAAGAGGGCGCAGGTTCAAATCCTGCTGACTTCAAATTTTTATGTTTTCTTTAAGTTAGTATTTTCCTATCCTCACTGTCGATTAACACTTTAAAAATCATAAAAACAGTTTCAATAACTTAATTTTTAATTCCCACAAGTACTTACATTGATACTCAAAGTTATACATATTATAAAATAAATGTATTATTATCCACAATATAAAATAAATTAGTAAACTACATACTAACTTTATCCTCTTCTTTTATCTGTGGCACACTTTTATTTGACAGATTGTGTGTAGAATAAAATTTATTATCTGTACCATTTAAACTGTTTTCTATTATATTTACATCAATTTCTTTTTTATTAAATAATCTGTTATGATTACTAGATTTATTATTTTGAACAATTTTTTTATCTGTGGACTTTTTTCTTTTAACTTTTATTTTAGTTTGTAATGTTTCTAAATCAATTTTTGCCTCGCTTTCACATTTTAATTCACACAATGGGATATCGGAATCATTCTCAGATTTCACATCATCAATAAATACTCCACAATCTATAAAATGTGTATTTATTTCATTGTTTTCTTTATAATGTATGTTGTATTCATTTTGGAGGTAATAATTTAATTGTGATAGGGCTATTACTTTACTTATATCCTGAAAAAGATAAGACAGATAAGCTATGTATACATATATATACACATATATGTATCCTTGTAGTACTTTAATGATTTTTTATGAACTTAGCAATTTTTATATTATTTTATATTATTACAGAGACTATTTTTATATAATTGTTAATTATAAAAGATTTTTTTAATTCAATATAAAAAACTAACTAAATACAAAAAAAATATAAGAAATGACTTGTGTGCATACATTTGAAATTTAGCATTGGAGAAAACAGAGAATTCTTTCGTTTATTCTTCATTCAATGTGCAATTAGCGAAGCAAATTCAGTGAGAGTGTTCAGCTGGCATGCTTGAAACACCAAAAATAAGGAGAAGTAGAAGAGGACATTGCCTCAACGGAAAGAAGAAAAACAGTTTCTTACATTTTGTAGTCCACATAAATAAAGCTTAAGCTACAGCTTATATATTATTTAATAAGACAACTTATAACTTACACTAATTTTGCCATTGATTATATCAGTTAGCTGTTTTTGAGCAGCGGTTACTTGGTTTCTAAATTTAAATATTTTTTTCAATATTGCTTCACATTCCCAACATATTAGAAGATTAGTGGCACCCTTGTAGAAGATGGTCTGGTTTTGAAAATATATGGTGGATTAATTAAATAAAAAAAAATAAAAAATCAATTCTTCTTTTTGACATGGTATAATTAAGAAACTCTTCCATTTGCATGCATTAAATAAGAATAAAAGAAACTACTAATAATACTTCTAATAGAATAATAAATTTACAAAATTGTTTTAAAATAATATTGGACTTATTAAAATATTACATTCATAATTCATAAAATTTTAAGAAAAAAATAAAATGAAATAATGTTGTAATATGTTTAAATTCTACATACTTACATTATAAACATCTGATTCATAGGAAAGAAGATAAAATAAATTATTTACACCATTGTTTACTTTACAAAGTTGAGTAAGCTTTCTGTTGACACTTGTTGTCAGGCATGTACAACATATTGTTTTTAATATATTTATTGCTTCATCATCCATTTTATAGTTACTGTTTAAATGATTTCATTGTAATAAATATATATTATATTTATTTATTTTAATATTTATTGTGTTTGTTGTTTTGTTTTGTAAATTAGATATTAATTTTGTACATAAGCCATAGATAGATTAAATATAACATGGTGAATAATAATTAAACAAACACAAACACAGTTTTTAAATTAAATACTATTTCGTTACTATTAAAACGAATTCTTTTTTTGTTGAATATAAATATTAACACCGACAAGGACCTAACAACTCCTGTCAATTTAATATGACATAAATGTAAAATCGATATGTCACGTGTATCGATTAATGAATTAGTATTAAAAATAAAATCGATATTTTTATTTTAGTTATGAGCAGAGAATTTTCATAAAATAAAACTTAAATATTAGTTGTTTTTCCATGTACGGAATCTTAAATTAATTTTTAAAGGGGCCCCTTTAAGCCTACACTTGGGTCGCAAGTCCCAAGCGCTGATCGGAGCTCCTCTTCCTACAACGCGATGGGCCCGGCACCCGCACGGTGAATCCATGGGATGCTAAGCAGTTTTCTTCTCAGTCTTTTCCTCTCCTTTCCAACTTTTTCACTTCTCGAATAAAGATGTTACCTATATTTACTATATTGCTTGTGCTTAGCGCTTATCGAATTCGTTTATGATGTATCAGCAATAGCATAGTTTTCGTAAATTGAAGCAATATACTAGAAATTTATATTTAAACCTAAAACTCGCATTATTTTTTTCTTTTGTGTGAATATCTGGAATCCCTCTTAAAAGTTTAATAGCTGCATTCAAGGTTCTACATTTGTCTTTAATTATTTTTTCGGGAATCCCCTCGCCCAAGAGAAGAGCCCGCAACTTGTACGAACTGTGGGGAAGCTCACTCGATTACGCCTGCTGCTCACAGATGTAGGCAGAGAGAAAGAACAAGAAAGCCGGGACAATTACTATATCAGCGGCAACACTCGCTCTTAGACTTTCCAAAAATTACACCGGACCAGTTGTCGTTAAACTAAACAGCACTGACGCCCAACACCCTACATTAATGGCCCCCGCCAACTCTCCCTCAGATAGGACCAAGGGTACCATTATGGGAAAAAGAAGAAGCCAACACCACCATTTCAGCTGCACCAACGCCATCAGTGCAGCGAGTGCCCCTACCTGCTGCCTCCTCTGCAATGTCAGATAGCAGACACATAGCCGTTGAAAAGGCGATTGACACATTGCAAGACGTCGTTAACGCCCTAAGGGCGTAAACCTTTTGTGTAGCTGACGAAGAAGGAGCCACCGGTGAGGCCGTTGTATCACCTAGATGTCTCTCTGAGGTACAAGACGAAGCATCGAGCTGAAATTCTGGCAAATTATTTCACAATTTCAGCCGAATCCCAGCTAGCGCCTAGAGTTCTATCAACAGCTGAAAGAAGAGGTGAAATTGAAGCTTTCCACCCCGACACTCCCACTTCCATCTCACCTTTTTCTTACTTACTTTTCACCCACTGGCGTAAGGTAGGCCATTCAGATGCCGAAGCCAAAGACAGCCCCAGGAAATGTTGGTATTACTAATGGTGCTCTGCGTCACATACTGAATAAGACCATCGCTGGCTAGGCTCTTCATTGCCATTCTTCGCCTGGAATATTTTCTCCGGAAGGATTTTGTCATGATACCCAAACTGGGAAGAACTCACCACGTCCAGAGCGATACCGGTAATCTCCTTACTGAGTCCAACAGCCAAGTTGTTCAAGAAGCTACTACGCCCGCCAGCGCCAGGGCATTTTCAACCACACACCGAGCAGTTTGGCTTCGCAGTAGCCACTCCACCATCCTCTAAGTAGCAAGGATGGTGCACTACATCGGTTCTGCTATGAACAAAAGAGAGACCATGTCACCTGTCTTCCTGGATACATGTGACTTCCCAGTACTGATGTGATGATGGTAATATACGTTGACGACATCGCTCTTCTGGTTAAGTCCCTTAACCTTGTACATGCCGCCACGAACCTCTAGCGGTCCTTCGACTTTTTACCATTGGCTAGCAAATTGGAGACTGACTCTAAACGTAACCAAAACACAGGCCATGGGAAACGTTTGGGAATCATCGAAAGGCGCCGCCCAGCATTATCATCCAAGGCCAGCAATTACTTGCTGGGTCAAAGAGGCCAAATACCTGGAAGTCCTCTTGGACAAGATAGTCCTTCGTATCAAGGAAGCCACAAATGCCGCCAAAGCGGCATTAGACCTATTGATGCCCATCTTTCCGCTCCTGCCTTTTTTTTTTTTTTTTTTTTTTTTTTTTTTTTTTTTTGTTGACGCAGGGGGAAATCTTCATAAGTACCCGACTCCTGGGGGGGAGGCCGGGTTATGTGAGATTGTACTCACTAAAACCCCCTGCGATGGCCGCCACAGCACGAAAAAACGGAGAGGCTACGGGATCGCTTTCGCAGCACGTCCGCGGCCTCCCCCGTGCGTTGCTCCGCTCGTGGCTTGAGGAGCCCTTCTTAGGAGGGCGAAGATGGTCTCGCCCTCCCCGCACCCCTCGCTGGTGCGTACACCGGCAGTCCGGGGCCATACCGGACTGCGGTCTTCCTCTCGGCCGTATGAAAACGGATGCGTGAGACCCCCATCTCACGCACCCACGGCCGGAGGGAGTGCCCTATTTATTGCGCCCCGGGCAGTGGGGCTTGGAGGCCGTGAAGGCGACCCGCAGGTCGCCTTCACCGGGCGGGATCGGCCCTCTCCCGAGCCCACTTCGCAGTCTCCTTCTGGACCATGACGGATCACAGAAGTTGACTACGGCCTCCCACGCCGAATCCCTGCGTAGCATCGCCGACACGACTACTCGCAGGGAGAGATTTCGCCCGATTTGCTGGACCAAGACTTGCCTCTCCGCGGTCCACGCGGGACACGCCTCCAGCGTGTGTTGGGCAGTGTCTTGGTCCGCCCCGCAGTGGTGGCAAACCGCCGTCGCCTCGCGTCCGATCCTACACAGGTACTCTCCAAAGCAACCGTGACCGGTCAGTACCTGTGTAAGTCGGAAGGTGACTCGTCGCTTCCTTCGCATCCAGGCCTCGAAGGCCGGATCGCACTCACGACGCGTTTGTGCGCGTACCGATCTCCGCGGAGACGGGCGTACCACGTCGTGTGTGCCCTTCGCTGCTCCTGCCGCCTGAGCGCTTCGAGGACGCTGGCAGGGTAGGACGCACTTCCGCCGCTTTGACGAAGGGTGCGAGTCTGGTCGTAGACCCTCGCGTCCCTCTCCGCCAAGATGTCCAACGGCGGAAAGCACGCCAAAAGGGTCGCCGCCTCGAAGGATATCGTGCGATATCCCCGCACCATGCGGATGGCCACTCTCCGCTGCAGACTCAGGATCTTAGTCTTGCAGCGGCGGGTGCCCTTCCTTCCTGCCTCTACGCTGGAAGCTCTCACTGTACATCACCTATGCTGCACTGGCATGGTACGCGCCTACGAGCAAAAGCCAGAAGATAACCTTGCAGATAGTCCAAAACACTGCATTAAGGCGTGTTACTGAGGCTCCTCGATTCGTGAGTATTACTACTTTGCATAGAGACGTCCGCATTCAGCCGTGCCGATCTTTAGGATTATCCGCGCCTCCTGGCTGAACTGACTGCCTGGGCAGCAATACCCTCACTCCCTCTTCGGATAAATCCCTATTCCCAGTCTCAGAATCACATAACACTCTTCCCGTGGGCAAATTGCACTAATCCACGGGCCATATCTCCTCTCCCTTAGAGAGAGAGAAGACCTAAATTGATAATATCATGGGGCATTCACGCTGTGATTGCCGAGCCGTCCGGATATCAAACAACTAAGCTGATAGCTAGACCGTTTGAAGAATGAGATGAGAAAAATTTTTCACTTTCATTTTTTTCAGTCTGGCAACTAGGCAAGCGCAGTATTGAGTTCCGCCACTCAAAACGCAATGCCGAAACGGCATGTCTTACTAAACACTAAAAATCTCACAATTTAATAGAAAACGTTCTAATTCTTGTATTAACAATAGAAAGTATATGCATCAACAAGAATAAATATCTACATACATAGCAGTGTATATTGAATTAAAGTTCCAACTTCTTTTATAAATATTTTAATGATTTTTAAACGTCAATCCACGCTGAGAGTACAAAAAACAGATAAAAATAACAAAAAATACGTGTGGCATTTGGAGACTGCCGCGGTAAAGCTATTGCATAGCATTTTTTATCAACTTATGCAATTACAATTATATATTTATTTTTAGCGTGGTGACCGATAAAAAAACATTTTTTGTCTTTTATTATATAAATGAGATGTTAATATAGTTCAAAATATTTTTATTATCTTTTAATATATGTCGGTTATTTAGGAATATTTATCATTGAAACTATAGGTTTATGGTAACTGAAATAAGTAACATAACTATACACCTATATACTTACTCACAAACAGCTGATGACGGTAGTTTTCCATTACAACCAATGCCACCTAAAGGCGGGTTGCTGAACTAAAGAGACAAGCGTGATATTTTAAAGTCACTAACCTGTCAACTAGCGTGAGTGCCCCAGGGCGCACAGATACTAAAAAGTATCATCGCTGTGCCAGTCGGAGTGGGGGTGTTAGGTTTTTTCGTTACGGAATTTCTGGATTCGGTCTCCACGCTCAAGACCCGTGATAGAAGCTATGCAATAGTTTAAAAATATATTTTTTATAACGTATTCATAACGTTTTACGTTACTTTACTCACAAGCCACAGCTATCTTCGCTGAGCCAGCCTCTGTGTCCTTAAAGAGTCCACCGTTGGTTAAAGAGTTATTTCTATGGTTCGTTAATAATATATTCTTTGACAGTAGATAACGTATGTGAATGTACTTAATGTATTAAAAATACAGATAATAAATTACCATAAGACCATACAATATGATGCTATAACAACTAATCTTAAGATTTTGTACGCATTTTCCGAAAAAAATGAATACACATTATCCTACTACTGCACCACTCTCCCTTACTTTCCTTTGTGAGATTTTCTTGATTTTTTACCAACCTCTTCCCCCCCGCCTCACCTTCTCCTTTCGAGTCTTAAGTGATAAAGGGACAATTCCTTTTTATCCATAGTTATTCAAAGAATGTGGTCTCCAAGCAATGCTTAATACTTTAGTGCACTAAGTAGATATTTTTATGTTTTTTATGTCTTCAAATGTGTAATATATAGTTTTTTCTATTATTATTATTAAACATTATTATTATTATTTTCTCTATACCTTCACGCTTCATCCTGCACCTGGCAGGGTAGGCAGGGGGAACTGCAGAAACCATAGCAACCTAGTGACACTCCGCTACTTAGTCCCTGCTTTCTCCGTCCTTGCTTTCCGCCTTTTTCGAGGCATTTCGTGTTGAGTGGCGGAACTCAACGCCGCACTTTGCCTAGTATCCAGAGCGAAGAAAGTGCAAATAGAAAAATCAATTTTCCCACAAACCGTTGCGTTTTCAGGTAGACACTAGCCTTTGCGCCACAGCGGTATGTATAGTTATATATCGTCGTGGCGCAGATGTATAACTTGGGTGAACATCTTGAAGGGCTTCTATAATAATCTACGGAGTCTGGCTTAAAAAAATGCATTGAACATGGCTTTGGTCTTATTGAAATTCATCTTGTGTCCAACACGCTTCGAAACAGTTTTAAAACGCTTCCATAATAATCTACCGAATCTGGCTTTAGAAAATGCGTTGATTGAACATGACTTTGGTCTTGTCAAAATTCACCTTGAGTCCAACACGCTTCGAAGCAGAAAACACAAGTCAAACTTTGCAAAATGTGGTGTTACTTCATCTTTGCTCAAACTAAGTCTTTTTCATATATAGAGGAGGTTTAAATTTTAAGTACTGGATAGCGCTAAATCTGTTCAGTTTTTTTGCAACATACAGATGTGCAAAATTACCCAACTCCCCCCTAAATTAATATCTATAATTAATATTTCCCTCGTATATAGTAGGTGTTGTTTCATTTCTTTTTGAGTTCGGTGTAACTAAATATTGTGTGAACATATATAGCAACTACCAAATGTTAAATCATCCATAAAATCTATGTTTAAAATGTACGATGAATACATTCATGAAATTAAGTAACTTGCACTAGCGCAGCTTATATATGAGCGGGGCAGGTAATTTACTTAGGCTAGGTACTTATTTTACGACTGATGTGCGAGATTTTGCTTGATTAGCGGAACTTAACGCCGCGCTTAGTATTGACTTAGAAGAAAATTTGAGAATTCTCGCCAGTGGAGATAGAACTTTTTCTTTACATACATGCATATCTTCACGCTCTATCCCTAGCGGGGTAGTCAGATAGAATGGAGCACCAACCGCTGCGGTCCCTGCATACCACTTTCGCAGAAGACACTATCACTTATTCACACATGCTCTTCGGGGAGTCCTAATGCTTTCACGTGACCTTCCTCCAGTATCTTCGATATTGTGTTTCCGAAAGTCTACCGAGGTCTTCCCTTACCTCTCTTACCACTTTTTCTTTAAATTATTATTATTATTTACAGTAATAGTGATAAGAACTGCATAGTCTAAAGTTATTTTTACATTACTTAAAACTAAACCTTTACTAAAGATTTTAACTAACGAATTACTGAACTAAAGATTTTAACTATTGAATTAAACCTTAGTAATTAGGTTAAATTTATGAAAAAGCGTACGGAGAACCTTACTTACTGATTTAGAAACAAATATTTAAATTTAGTGTACATATCCATTTATAATGCGGCCGTTTTAAAATAAACTGGACTGGACTGGATGACAAAATCTTTGAGGACCGTCGTGGCGCAAAGGTGTAACGTCTGTTTATGGGTTCGATTCCCACTCGATAATGACGAATTTTTCCATTTCCATTTTCTTTGTTCTGTTAACTAAGCAAAACGCGCCATTAAGTTCCCTCTGCCTACCCTGCCATGAAAAAGCGTGAAGTTAAAAAAAGTCTCATAAAAACGTCATTTCTACAATACTGCAACGTAAATCTATATTTTTTTTTGTTTAGTTTCACGCTTTACGCTGCAATATACGGCATATTGCAGGGTAGGCAGAGGGAACTGCAGGAACCACTTGAACCTAGTGTTAAGACACTCCGTTGCTTAGTTCCTGTTTTCTCCTTCCCCACTATCCGCCTTTTTCGAGTTTAATTGCGTGTTGAGTGGCGAAACTCAACGCCGCGCTTTGCCTAGTTTGCCAGAGCGAAGAAAATGGAAATAGAAAAATCCACCTTCCCCGAGAGGGAATCGAACCCTCAAACCGTCGCGTTTACGCCTCTGCGCCACGACGGTCCTATATGCATAAGATGGTTAAATAAATTTATTTTTGTTACTTGACTCCAGCCTAACCAGTTTAGTCGTTATTATTTTTTCTCCATTTCCATTAAGATTTTCCGTAGACTATTTTAGTCTTTCATCAAAGTCACTTTAAAACTGTTTATTTGAACCACTTGTGAACAGTTCGTCGTTAAGTGAAGTGGTTTAAAAATGTGCAAGTGAAATATAAAATGCATATTATGCACAATAATTTAATGATATAACTCTATTTATTCAGTTTTTATAGATATTTCGCTTAGATATGTTCTAACTATGAAGTTGTATCGCGCGTATATTTGAAAGTAGGCCTCAAATGAAGTGTTAAAACACTCCGTTCTCCGTTTTTTCTTTGGAATCAAGACATTAAGTGGCGTTTAAAAATTTGGCTTGTTAGAGAGGAGAATTTCCATTAATTTCATTCCACCTTTCATTGCAAATTGCATTATCGATTAAAGTTTAGAAATTTTAATTCATTATAAATGACAATACATTAGCATAATACCAAGTCATTGCTGGTCATAATTTCCAGTTATTCTTGATTTTGTAATGGGCTGTCGAGCCTATCGTATCTACTTAAACCGCGACGGTTTTAGGTTCGAATCCAACTCGGGGAATCTGCTTTGGTAACAAGACAAAGTGCGGCGTTTAGTTTCACTTAATGTTTCGAATATTTGGCGGAAAGTAAAGAACACATATTTAAATTGTCTCTGCGAGGCCTGTATTACTGCAGCGGTTAGGGCTCCGTTCTATCTGACTACCCCGCTAGGGATAGAGCGTGAAGATATGTATGTATGTATGTATGTATGTATGTATGTAAAGAAAAGTTCTATCTTCACTCGCGAGAATTCTCAAATTTTCTTCTATGTCAATACTAATAGAATTTTTTTTAAGAATTTGCTTCTATGTCAATACTATAGAAAGAGAATTATTTTAAATTGTCAGAAATATTCCTTCACACACAATTTGTCTTTGAACTAAAATCAACGCTTGTTAAATGGCAGAACTTAACTCCGCTTTAGTCCCATCCTGAGTATGAAACCAGATTATATAAGAAAACCCCAATAGGATAATTTGTACTGCGACTTTGTATTTAAATCATCTTATAAATATGTATTAAAAATATATAAAATTAAATAACGTACAGGAAAAACACTTAAAATAATTTTAATAAAAGATGAATGCTTAAAAAATATAATTTGCATATTAATGTTCTGTGACATTTCGCATAAAAATGTCAAAGTTGTCAAATAATAATACTTTTTTTTTTTAAATGTATTAATCATGAATGAATGTATCGTTTTTGTTATTTATTATCACACCAATGCTTGTATTGAATAAATATTAGACTTTTTTATTTATTTATTTATTTTCCACTTAGAATCAATAAGATGATCACTTGTGTACGTCAGAGGAAAACGGAGGAGTGTCAAAAGAGCCAGATTCGATAATAAATATCAAATTGAGCCCCTCTGAAACCTACACACTCCACGACTTAAAACTAAAGTTACGAGGGTCCCGAGCGCGGCCTGGTGAGAAGAGCCCACAACAAACTCAGCCAGGTTTCCCTAAACCTATTGTGATCACTTCACCAACGTCATTCTAATTTATGAGCAATTCATTAATTCCATGCCGTTTTATCATCAATGTAATCCTTTACACTATAATAGGATTTACTAATTAATTGCCGTTTAACAAAGATTTTAAATTTATTTAACGAGAGATCAAATACTTCTTTCGGCAGTTTATTGTAGAAACGGACACAATTACATGGGAAGGAGTTGCCTATTTTATGGAGCCTAGTGGTGGGCATAACAAGTTTATACTTATTCCTCGTATTAGTATTGTGAACATCACAATTTCATTTCAGTTCACATGAGGGCCCCACTGAAGTTTTCCCCATCGCCAAGTTTTACAATAGTTTTGGCAAATTTAACATCGGGAGTGTGAATTTAATACACTTCGTTATCTTCTCATTTAACAGTAAATTATTGACATTAAACCATTGGACAATATTTGAGAGAGTATTGTTGACATTGTCAATTTTATCATGTCCTCTATTAATTTTAAAAATCAAAGATATATCATCTGCAAATAATACTATCCCATGTTTGTCCTTTACAAGGTAAGGTAGGTCATTAATATAGATAAGGAACAGAAAAGGGCCTAATATCGAGCCCTGTGGCACCCCCATTTTGACAAATGACCCGGGAGAACGCTTTCCATTAATGTCTACTTTCTGGATTCTATCATTTAGGTAAGAACTGACAAAGTCCAGAGCTTTATTTCTAATACCGTAGTGGTGTAATTTCTGAATTAATGTTTCATGCTGTACACTAGAGCATCACTTGACTCCTCCCAGGCTTCAAAAATATTAAGTATTAAGTCAACACCAGCATCGGTTGTGGAGCGACCCCGAGTGAATCCAAACTGTTTTGTATGTAGCAATTGATTTTTATAAAAATGATATAATGGTAATAATGGAAATAATGGTAATCATTAAAAAAATATTCGTTTGTCATTTAATTTTGAACATAAGCAGTTATCAATTGATTCGTCACAGCAGTTTTGTAAGTATCGTTTGATTATATTCTATCGAAATATAATATGTTAAATTGTGAAATGTGATATACTATACGAACCACGATCGATTTATCGATAGATTACAATTTTTTTAATTCCCAACGTACATAGATGGGAGGTACCAGCGAAGATGTCACAGTGAGAATGAAGAGAACCGTGCTCAGATAGTCTGGAAACGTCGGAAGAGTGAGCGAGCGTAGAAAAATTTTGCCACTGTAGGCCTAGTTAGCTGCTTCGTCTTAGTAGCAGGCGTCGTCGCTATTGAGTGGGGATTGGAAGAAGATTTCTTCCCTCTTTTGCCTCTTACCAATATGGCCCAAGAAGAAGAGCACATTTTGCATTTACTTCTAACGGGGGGCGCAATCTTTTGGGTGGTAAAAGAGCAGTGCCCCCTATACATGGATAAGTCTAATTATACCACAGTGTCGACCGGTACCCTGGAGAAACCAGCAGTAGCGACTGATTATACCACCCGCACCCCTCGTGCTGCTGCGCCGTTTGGGTCGAGGTAATTTTTTATAGAGGTCTTCTTCTCGTAGTCCAGCAAATAGAGTCAAGACCCTCGGTTTCACTCAACGAGTAATTACAACTCAAGGAAATAACCCCTTGGCAATAATTATTACCGACCGTCGTCCATGGTGCACCGGCACGCTATACTATTCCTCTCGAATGGCAAACGCATTAGTCAGTTTCAAAATTTCTTTCTTTTAACAGAAAACGATTCTTAATTTTACCATCCTTAAAACGCTTTTTTTTTTTTCGAATGTGTAATATGCTGTTGGCCCTAGCGGCCTCTACAGCGTCACAGGGTTTATGGGAGACCGAGCTAGAAAAGCTCGGACCTTGGCTTGGTACCCTTGTTAGGGGCACCAACAACAACAACAACAACAACAACAACAAGGTTTAAATATTACAAGTTTCTAAATATCAGATTTGTAATAAATGTCTAAAATTATCTAGAAGTAAAACATAGTCTAAGAGGTAGAAGTAAAATGATTGCTAAGCATTTTTCTTACGTCTTCAATCATATACCGGTTTTCTTGATGGAAAAAAGCAATAATAGTAGATACCCATTTAATTATGTAACTTATATTAATCTACACTACGGACGGCTTATAAACTCTAAATATTTAGATGGAAAATTTAATAGAGGACTGGAGATGAGGAGTTCTCGTCATTAGACCAGGAATAGTAAAATGTAGCCATTAACTCTTTTAAAAATGCTGCGTTCAAAATTTTTATGTATTCTCTAAGTATTTTTTCTACCCTCAGTGTGGATTAACACTTGAAAAATCATAAAAAATATTTAATAGCAATAGCATTGTCTCTCGCCAAGCGATTGAAGATCAATGTAATGTAATAATAAGTAAAAACTACATTTTTTTTTTATAGCTTCACGCTTTATCCCGCATATTGCAGGGTAGGCAGAGGGAACTGCAGGAACCATTTGAACCTAGTGTTAAGACACTCCGTTGCTTAGTTCCTGCTTTCTCCGTCCCCACTTTCCGCCTTTTTCGAGGCATTGCGTGTTGAGTGGCGGAACTCAACGCCGCGCTTTGCCTAGTTACCAGAGCGAAGAAAATGGAAATAGAAAAATCCATCTTCCCCGAGTGGGAATCGAACCCTCAAACCATCGCGTTTACAGGCAGATGCTTACGCCTCTGCGCCACGACGGTCCTCAAATACGTCGGTCAGTACAGTACGGTCTAAAAACTAAATAAGTTGTATTAAGCGTATAAGTATTTCGACGCAGCTTGATGAAGAACGTTTGGCTCAGTGCTCAAAGCGCTTGCATGGTTTGCAAGAGGACGGCGGTTCAAATCCCGTTATGTTCAAAATCGTTTGCCTCTAAGAACTTTCACTTACTTTTGCTTCTTTTTTTATTTATCTCAAATGTAGCGTGGCTTAATGGATATTTTATCGAATACATATATACATTAAGGTAACTTAACCTATGTACTATCCCTCAATTTAAAAATTGTCTTTTTCATTGGCGACTTCCTGCAATACTGACAATACTGACAATTTTAAGGTACTTTGTTTTTTTTTGTAGCTTCACGCTTTATCCCGCACATGGCAGGGTAGGCAGAGGGAACTGCAGGAACTGTGGGAACCTAGTGTTAAGACACTCCGTTGCTTAGTCCTTGCTTTCTCCGTCCCCGCTTTCCGCCTTTTTTCGAGGCATTGCGTGTTGAGTGGCGGTTCTCAACGCCGCGCTTTGCCTAGTTTACCAGCGCGAAGAAAATGGAAATAGAAAAATTCATCTTCCCCGACTGGGAATCGAACCCAGAAATCGTCGCGTTACAGGTAGACGTTGCGCCTCTGCGCCACGACGGTCCTCTGTAGGTACTTGATGTTTCAAAATTGTACTGTTAGACGAATTTTAAGTTTACAAGCCATCCCTGCAAAATCCACACAAGTACGAGTATCGAACCCATCACCACCGTTCTCAACGTTATAAAAACGGGCACTCGGTCCTATTCGGTCTCTTACTATGGTTGGTTTTATTTTTTGGGTGGTTGGCGTTGATACTGTGAGTCTGTTCCATTTTGTTATTCTTTGGTCACTGTTTAACTTCATGTAGATAAAGTTAGCTATTGTTTAATTGAACATGATTGTAACTTTGAATAGATTATAAAGAAATATTGTTCATTAAGGCCAATCATTTTGTAATAAATAGTATGTAATCTGTTGTAAAGTATTTCTTATTTTGTGTGTATCACTTCAGATTCCAAAAAAATACTATTTAAAATAATTTAAAATTTGTTTCACACCTTACCATGCACATAGCATCTTAGGTAGAAGAAAGCGCAGGAACCTAATGTTTAGAGACACCGTTGAGACACCATCTGCGCGCCATGATGGTCGTCAAAGGCGCATATATTTTTCTAAATATTTAAAAACGAAGCTAAAAATCTTAGATTATAACTAAAAAGAAAATATGATTTTGTTTTTAGCTTCACGCTTTATCCCGCACACGGCAGGGTAGGCACAGGGAATTGCAGGAACCATACGAACCTAGTGTTAAAACACTCCGTTGCTTAGTCCCTGCTTTCTCCGTCCCCACTTTCCGCCTTTTTGCGAGGCATTGCGTGTTGAGTGGCGGAACTCAACGCCGCGCTTTTCCTAGTTGCCAGAGCGAAGAATGGAAATAGAAAAATCCATCTTCCTCGAGTGGGAATCGAACCCAGAAACAGTCACGTTACAGACAGACGTTGCGCTTCTGTGCCACGACGGTCCTCGTGATGATTTTGATGCTTTTTTATTTTTATCTCGGCGGTTTTTTGTGATTGACATGTCAATTAGCGAAATAAATATTAACAATTTACCTACGAATTACTTATTTAAAGCACATTAAAAAGCCATAATAGAATAAATGACGTTAGATAAAGTTATTTTTTAAAAAGTGGCATGTAAAAAACCTATCTCCAACAAATGTTGCGTAAAAACCTATGAGAGAAATGTTTTGGCGCAGAGACATGTTAATGCGATAGTTTGTGGGTTCAATTCTCATGAGGGGAAGATGGATTGTTTCATTTATATTTTCTCCCCTCTGCCAGCTACGTAATTCACGTTCCAAAAAAGGTGGAAAGCGGGGACGGAGAAAAGAAGGGACAAAGCAACGGAGTCTCTTAAAACAAACGTTGTGTAATACATAGTATAATAATAAATATTATATATATATATATATATATATATATATATATATATATATATTAATGTATATATATTATATATATATATACATTAATATATATATATATATATATATATATATATATATATATATATATATATATATATATATATATATATATATATATATATATATATATATATATATATATATATATATATATATATATATATATATATATATATATATATATATATATATATATATATATATATATATATATATATATAATAGACAGAAACACAGAAATATCATTAGCAAAGGTGGACTTATCTCTATAAGAGATTTCTTCCAGCCAACCTGTGAAAGTGGGTAAAAAGAGGAAATTACGAGAAGACAGAAAAATGCAATATAAGGTTATTATATTATATATTATACAGAACAATGCAATATAAGGTTATATATTATTACACTAACATTAGGTTTTATCTGGAGATATTTATTTAATTTACGGAATACAGTAGGGTAGGGTAGGAATCCAGTACTAATTTTCGCCCAATTTTTGAGACAATACATGTTGACTAGCGGAACACAACACCGCGTTCTGTCCTTTTACCATTACCTTACATACCAATCGAAATAGGACCTTTAAAATTACTCAGGCGATCATAAAAAATTGTATTTTGTACGCATTCGATTCTTACTTAACCAGTTTTTGTCGTTACGTTCAATATTCTTGATTATTACAAGTCTTTTTCTATTTTATTTGTGTATACTATTTTAGTCCTCGTTCATTAGAGTACCTTTAAAAGTATCTGGCTTTATTTTCAAAAGCAGTTGTGGATAGTACGCCGTTGAGTGAAGTGATTTAGTAGTGATGTAAAATATAAAATTTGCATAAAATATAGATAGAAAAAACCAGTCAAGTGCGAGTTGAACTCGCGTGGAAAGGGTTCCGTACACGATAGTGAAATATTTCCCCTGAAAACGTTTTTTCCCTAAAAACATTTTTTATCGAATTTACAAATGGTAAATTCGATAAAAAATGTTTTTTCAATTTATGAAACCCTTATAGGTTTTTCTGTTATCTACAAGCTATAAACTGTATTCAGTAATTTTTTAAAATTTTTCGGCCCAGTAGTTTCCGAGATTATGACAATGGTAATTTTCGCTTTTTTCATGAATATCATCGAAACTATTTATTTTAAAAAATTGAAAAAAATATATTCGAGATCCTGATAATAAGCCCTTTCATTTGATATATGACTCAGTAACGTTCGCAAAAGTTTTTTTTTAATTACCTAATTTATCCCCCGAAAATTACCCTTATTTCAAAAAAATATTTATTACGTTACACATCTGTGTTCGGGTCAGGGCATTACACCATCCTGACAAATTTCACCTGATTCGGTCTAGTAGATTCAGAGAAAATTGGCTGTGACAGACGGACGGACAGGAACACGAGTGATTCTATAAGGATTCCGTTTTTTTATTTTTGTATGGAACCCTAAAAACAACGTTCTCCGCTTTTCATCTTAAATAGAGGCTTTACGTGTTGTGTAGAAAAATTAAACGCCGCACTTTGGCTTGTTAAACAGAGAAATTAAAATGATTCAATGTAACCCCAAGTAAGAAAGATGTGAGTAAAGAAATAGATGCTGTAGTAGGTTTCGTAGGGAATGTCAGCTTTTTTTACCTAAACGGTCATTGACAGCTGACAGCAGACCTGTCAGTTTCAGCTTTACAGGTCCAAGGGACCTGCTGGCCTAAAAAGAGTATAAGCGGAGATAGTTCCTTGTGACTTCCAAATGGTACTGTTCGGGTTTTGGAAATGTTCAGAATTAGTAATATCCGTGTGTTTAATTCTGCCATACAACACGCATTGCTTCGAAAGGAAAGTGGAGAACGGAGTGTCTTAACACTAGGTTATTTTAACTTACAGTTCCTTTGCGTACCCTATTCTGTGTCGAATAACAACTATAGATAACGCATGAAGTCAACAACAAGTCTATATGTAACTAAAACAAAAACCAATTTCGCATCTTACGAGACTTGAACGCATGTTATACATATATTGTCACGACGCGAGCTGGTCGTGCTTGGTCGTTGATTTGTAATAAATTAGTATATATTTATAAAAACTAATTTTCTCGTGCTATTTTATTATTATATTAATAGCTAAGTGTTCAGAGAGCAAATTGAAATGAAAAGCATTTAGTTTTCCAAAACATTTCTGTGTATTGAAAGTAAATTTTTAAATATAATACCTGAAAAATGAACACGGTGTATAAAGAAGTTAGGACTGAGGAAGAAGGGGAAATAAAGGAATATAAGGATAAGTCGTCAAGGAGATCTATTTTGCAACAGGTATGTAGAAATGGATTAATACTTTGTAAATATTAAAAACATTTAAAGTATTATGAAGAAGACGAAGTTTTCATTTCCTTTTTCTTCGCTCTGGCAACTAGTCAAGCGCGGCGTTGAGTTCCGCCACTCAATGCGCAATGCCTCGAAAAGGTGGTGCGCTGGCAAGGGAGTGTCTTAACACTAGGTTCCCACGATTCTTACGGTTGCTTCTGTCTGCCCTGGTAATAAGTGTGAAGCAAAAAAATAAATATTCTTCATTAAAAATAATAAAATATTTAGGCACATGATCTCACCTCAGTGGCTATATTTTAAGCACTTGTCGTCTCCCTATAGAATAATAAAATTTTAGATCACTGTTTTTTTTTATAGCTTTACGCTTAAGCCCAGTCATAGGCAGAAGGAACCGCAGTAATCGTGAGAACCTAATGTTCAGACACTCCATTCTCCGTTTTCGTTTATTTTCTACTTAAAAATTGCAACAGATTCTTGGACTGTGCCCTTATTAACTTAATTAAATAGTGATCATAAGAAACTATCATCTACATCTACACTATCTTTAAATTGTTTTTTAAGTGACTTTCCTATAATTACAACTTTTTACTATGACACAATATTTCCTGCTTGCAACGACACCGTATTAAGGAAAAAAATAGATTTATCAGAATTTACATTTTAAAATTTTAAACGTATGTATTTTTTGTTCTTTTGAGATATACTCAGTTTCCCGCGCAGCTCGTTTTCGAGGCATTGCGTGTTGAGTGGCGGAACTCAACGCAGTGCTTTTGCCTAAGTGCCAAAGAAAATGGAAATCAAAAAAAAACTTCCCCGAGTGGGAATCGAACCCCAAACAATCGCGTTTACAGGTAGACGCTGCGCATCTGCGACACAATGGTCCTCAACTTAATTGCCTTTAATTTCTATATTTGTTTTAATGTGCCTTAAATCTAAGTTGTAAGTTGTTCTTCAGATAACGATAACAACACCTATAACAACTGAACATATTATTATCGCAAAAATGCGATATATACTTAATTACGTGTAATATGTACATTATAGCTTCACGCTTTATCCCGCACATGGCAGGGTAGGCAGAGGGAACTGCAGGGATCGTGGGAACCTAGTGTTAAGACACTCCGTTGCTTAGTCCCTGCTTTCTCCGTCCCTGCTTTTCTCCTTTTTTCGAGGCATTGCGTGTTGAGTGGCGGAACTCAACGCAGCGCTTTACCTTGTTTGCCAGAACGAAGAAAATGAAAATAGAAAAATCCATCTTCTCCGAGTGGGAATCGAACCCAGAAACCGTCACGTTACAGGCAGACGTTGCGCCTCTGCGCCACGACGGCACGGACGGTAAATTATTGTTGAAATTCAATAGTTTCGAAATGAATTTGTATAAGAGATTTTGGCGGTTTTAATTGTTTTATTTGGTAAGGAGCTAATAAAATTTTTTAAATATTAAATAAAATAAATTAATTATAATATAATATTGATAAAAACTATCAAAAAGTATAACGATAAGTCCCGAATAATAATAAATAAAAAAAATAACAATAAAACTTAAACCTAGGTTCAAATGGTTCCTGCAGTTCCCTCTGCCTACCCTGCCATGTGCGGGATAAAGCGTGAACTTAAAAAAAAACATTTATTTATTTACTAAATTATAAATAATTATTAAAATTATTTTGTCGTAATATCCCGTTTTTGCCCTACATACTCTATATATTATTTGTGTAGTGTAGAAATATGGAAATCGATTTTTTATTCTAAGCTTGTCTTTATATGATAAGTTCGCCGTAGCACAGTGGCTGATACGCAATAGTTACGAATTCAAATTTCTTTAAGGGGTGTATATGTAAATGATTTTGTTTTACATACCGGAAAAGCATGGAATCTTCTGAAACTAACATTGAAAGATGAGTTTATCTATAATCTATATAATAGTTGTCATTATTTTTGGGAGAGAGAGCATATATAAAGAGGTTATTGACAGTGGATTATATACATTATAGATTAACTCATCTTCAATGTTAGTTTCAGAAGATTCCATGCTTTTCCGGTATATAAAACAAAATCATTTACATATACACCCCTTAAAGAAATTTGAATTCGTCGCAAGAGGGCGCGGGTTCGAGTCCCGCTGCGATCAAATATATTTATATATATATATATAAATATATATATATATATATATATATATATATATATATATATATATATATATATATATATATATATATATATATATATATATATATATATATATATATATATATATATATATATATATATATATATATATATATATATATATATATATATATATATATATATATATATATATATATATATATATATATATATATATATATATATATATATATATATATATATATATATATATATATATATATATATATATATATATATATATATATATATATATATATATATATATATATATATATCTCTTTTCTATCATTACTGTGGATTAACACTTTAAAAAGTAATAAAAAAGTCGATAATATTTATTCTATCGGCTAATTGTAGTAACAACTTAGTTTTTAAATCAAATCAAAATCTCTTTATAACTTACTCAGTTCACAGCCTACTACAAAATAATATCACAAGTATGTGCAAAGGTGGCCTTATCACTTCTAGTGACATACTCTTACAAGCAATTTTTTTAATTCCAAAAATGTAAATGAAGAAATCATTGTTGACAGATAATGTTTAAAATTATTTTTAGTTTATAACATAACCATACATACATAAGCAAATTTTTCCAAAATAGCTATCAAATACCTGTAGAATAAATGAATCTAAATAATCTTCATGGTATAGTGGTACAAGCTATATGGTGAACATCACCATAAGTAGTAAATTCGAGACGAAGATAAATACTTAAGTCCAATTCCACGCCGAGGACCGTCGTGGCGCAGAGACGTAAGCGTCTGACTGTAAACGCGACGGTTTGAGGGTTCGATTCCCACTCGGAGAAGATAGATTTTTCTATTTCCATTTTCTTCGATCTGGAAAGGCAAAGCGCGGCGTTGAGTTCCGACACTCAACACACAATGCTTCGAATAAGGCGGAAAGCGGGGATGGAGAAAGCAGGGACTAAGCAAGGGAGTGTCTTAACAGTAGGTTCATATGGTTCCTGCAGCTCCCTCTGCCTACCCTGCAATATGCGGGATAAAAGCGTGAAGCTATAAAAAAAAATAAAAAATTCCACTCCGACCAAGAACAGAGTATTTTAAAACCAAGTTCTTTTGGAACAACCTGTATAAACCTTAAAGGTCTTAGTAAATGAATGTCATTTTTTAATTTTTTCTATGTTCCTAGATGTTAATATGCAGTTCAATCTGGATCCAGTACTTCATGGCAGGTCTCTGTGGCGGCTGTCCAACAGTTATGATACCGCAGATAAACAAAGAAGCAAACGCTACTATTATAGATGACAACTTGAGCTCTTGGATATGTAAGTATAGTTTAAATGGTATAATCGATCCGTAATTTGGTTATTTATAAATTTAGAGTAAAATAGGGACATATGTTTGAAACAGACTGGTTATATATATATATATATATATATATATATATATATATATATATATATATATATATATATATATATATATATATATATATATATATATATATATATATATATATATATATATATATATATATATATATATATATATATATATATATATATATATATATATATATATATATATATATATATATATATATATATATATATATATATATATATATATATATATATATATATATATATATATATATATATATATATATATATATATATATATATATATATATATATATATATATATATATATATATATATATATATATATATAAACCGGTTGATATGATAAATTACATTAATTGAATTTCCACCTCGCGACGTTCAATACAAGGTTTTTATTTATTTAGTCATCTATAAAAATAAATCTAGAACTCGTTATTTCACAGAACTCATAATTTACTTTAATTTGAATAACACATTTTGAACGTATAATAATCATATTAAAAACATGTTAAAGATATAAATATGTATATTTTATCATCTGTGACATATCATGTGATAAAAATGTAATTTAATTTGTCAAAATTGAGTTATTGTCTAAAATTATAAACAAGATTTAAGGCTTGCGGTCATTAGGTCTATAGTTTTTAAAAATCTTAACAGAGTTGATAATTCACAAAATATCTCTAAAAGCGTTTCTTGTGGCAAATATCATTTAGATTTAAACTAAATCTTAAAGATTATAATGAGAGGTTAAACTACTTTAGCGTTTGCAGTCTTGAAAACAGAAGAAAAATATTATCATTAATGTTTCTTTACAAACTTTTAAACAACAAAATTGAATGTCCAGATCTCTTGAATAGATTTTTTATTTCGAATCCCATCAAGAGTTCCTCGTTACTCTTCTAAACTATTTCAAATTGCAACGTATAGGACTCATTTAGGTAAAAATTCATCAATACCCAGAATGACGACGTTATACGTTGGTCCTTTCATATTTCTAATCTATATAAATGATCTGCCTCATTTAGTTGGAAGGGACCATGAGATAGTATTGTTTGCTGATGATACTTCATTGATTTTTAAAATGAAAAGACGACTAAACGTCTATGACGATGTAAACAATGCTCTCTCAAAAATAGTACATTGGTTTAGTATTATTCAGAACGCCAAATACAAAAACTGTTAAAGCCGATGTACATTTGAGTGGTGAAACTGTGGAACCCGTCGATTCTACGGTATTTCTAGGTATCACCATTGACTCTAAATTACAGTGGGGACCTCATATTGATGGATTGGCGAATAGGCTCAGCTCAGCAGCGTTTGCTGTCAAAAAAATTAGATTGTTAACTGATGTGGATACGGCTCGCCTTGTTTACATTAGTTACTTTCATAGCATTATGTCATATGGCATTTTGCTTTGGGGTAATGCAGCCTCTATCAGTTCCATCTTTGTTCTGCAGAAGCGGGCTATTCGCGCAATCTATAACCTAAATCCAAAAGATTCCTTAATACAAAAATTTAAGGAAATAAATATAATGACCGTTGTATCACAGTATATCTTTGATAATTTAATGTATGTAAAAAAATATTAACGATTTTACCAAAATTGGTGATGTATACAATATTAATACAAGAAACAGGCATAAACTTACCGCGCCTGTAACTAGACTAAATCGCATCCGCAATTCTTTTATGGGACAGTCTGTATGCTTTTACAATAGGATCCCAGAAAACGTCCGAGATTGTTCTATATCACAATTTAAAAAAGTTGTGAAACGACGTTTGTGTGTTAAAGGTTATTACCATATTAGATAATGATTTCATAAATAAATAACACACCTTGGGAATGAAATGCTCGCTCCAGTCTAGTCCAAGAGTATCGTTGTCAATAATAGGAATTATGAAATTGTAAATATCTAGAAAATTTAAAAAAAAAATAAAAAGATAAACAGATTAAGTTCCGCTGAGTTTCTTACGCCGGTTCTTCTCAGGTCTGAGGCATTAACTTTAGCGAACCGGTGGTAAATTAAATTAATTATTTGACGTTCCAAAAATGAAGCCTGTACTTCTTATTTGAATAAAATTGTTTTGACTTTGACTGTGACTATATAAAAACACTTCTAAAGAAATAAATGATTAAGACATATGCCACGACAAGTTGGTACAATTTAGGCAAAAAAATTGACCTTTTTAAAATAAAATAATACATTAGCAATCCATGCACTATTCAAATTATTATTTAAATTAACCTTGGATCCGTTGGTCATGAATTAATTAATTAATGATCTTTTTATAGACATTTATGAATATTCACATATGTACATATAATATATATTTTCTTCTTGATTGATTTTAGTATTATACATAATGCATTTTTAGTTAAATTAAAAGGACATTTAAGTTATTTTTAATAGTTTTATAATGAAATGAATGTAATAATGTTTTCTTTTGTTAGTTATTCAAATTACATAAATAAATAAATCTCGATAATAAAAAAAAGGTGGAAAGGTATATGAAAGTAATAAGCTAAAAAAAATTACTTTCATAGATTTTAATAATGCATTAAATCGTAAACCTTATTAATTCATATATATTTTTAAATAAACATACGTACATGGTTTTGTACTTTATCCCTAGAGGATTGAGGAGGATGCAGTGAATGTCAAATCCTGTCCTTTTTTGGCTCACATTCTATGTTTAACCATACACATCGTTTTCGGGGGATACTGATTTCGGGGTGATTTTCTTCCAATATCACCGACACTGTATTCTTACGGCCTTATTCATAAAAAAGTCTTATAGAACGTTTTAAGCATATTTTAGTTAACACGCTCTTTAGGCTTATAGAACGTTCGATAAATGTTTGTATTCATAAACGCTCTATAAGCCTTCTATAACTAAAGTGTCAAGTGTCAAGTTCACAATGTTGCCACTATACTGAAGTCGGTCGACTTGTTGCCGAAAATACCAGTAAATCAACAGATGATAAGTGACAAACGCATTGACATAGTATGACCACAGATAATATTACGTACAAAAATATATTATTGGATGTGGCTTGACATATACCGGCTTGATTTACGTCGTTGTTATCACAAAAACACGAATGTTTATTTTATTTTAGTTTATAAACTTACTTAATTTTTAAAAAATTAAGTCAAAAGAAGTAAAACGACAAAGAATTGAAAAGAGAGAAATTGTTTAGACGTGGACAAGTATTACCTATATTCTGTGCACCTTTCTTATGTAGAATTTATTATTAATACACTTGTTAATAACTAAATATAGTTAATAAATATCGAACAAAATATCAATTGTTATATTGTTTTGTTTACGAAATTGAAATTGACACTCTTGATGACAAGTGACTCGACGACGTCATATCTATGCTCATATTAGTATGAGCTATAATCAGCTGTTATATGAATCGGCCATCTTTGGACGTTAAAACACTCTTATAGTAGGGTTCTCGGCTCTATAACTTTATGATAGGTTTATAGAACTGATTGGCACTAAAATGCTGTTATGAATAACATTTTTTGACAACTGTACTATATCGAGTCTTTAAGCGTGCTATAGCTTTTTATGAATAAGGCCGTTAAAGATCAACCGAGGTCTCCACGTCTTTTTCCACTGACTTTTCCCACATATATAATTTTTACTATTCTTTCATCACTCATTCTCATCGTGCCAAAAAAAACGGAGAGAACGGAAAAAAGATACGGATAGACCAGTTGCTTTGTCCGACTGTTAAGACCATTATTCTCAAGATCACGTGATTACAAAGCCTTAAGCAGAGCAATTAAGTTAAACAAGTTAAACAAGTTTCGTTAGGAAAGATTTTTATTCTACAGACTCCACAACAGCCCTCAGCAACCTGCCATGGGTAATTATACTGCCGCTCGTCTCGAAACGATTTGGGAGGAAATTGCCACAAATATTGACATCCATCGATTGCATAATAATATTCGCCGGATTATACTTCAGTTTCTCGCCGTACCACATTATTTTGGCAGAATTGGCACAAGGGTTTGTATTTTACATTTTCTTTTAAATATCGAAACTAGTGATTTTCAGTTATATAATAGTTCCGTTACAAAACACGTATTACGTGGAAAGGTGGAAAGCGGGGAACGGAGTGTCCTAGCCTTCGATTTACCTGCCTACCCTGCTATAAGCTGAAATTATCCTTAAATGGAAGTGAAGGGAGTGTTTATTTGTTTATTTAATAGGCAAGCCAATGTAACATACAATGTTACTTATTACAAATAATAAGAGTTATAATAAAAAAGCGAATTACATTGTACATGACACTTACAGGTTCAACAAGATTTAAAAAAAAACAACAAGTATTTCTAATCAAAACCCTACACCAAGTTAAATACAATATAAATGATAATTTTTTTCAAATATTTCTTTGTCAGTCATTCTTCATGCAAATAGTCTTTTTTAACATTTATTATAATATTTTTTTAATTTCCTTTTAATATTCCTATGGAGTCTCTAAAAATATCAATATTGGCTTTGTTAAATATAGAATTGCTCTATTTAAAGGTGCATTTGTGCCAAGGTTAGTCTTTACTGTCCTGCTAAAAAATATATTTATTTTTTAATGGAGCTCTAGCATTTGCCGTCGGTATGAAAAACATAATTTTTGGTAGTAGTTCGTTGCTGTCTATTTCTCCATTTATAAGTTTATGTAAGAAACAAAGATCAATATAACCCTACGATCGGATAGGGAAAGCGTTTTGTAAAATGCCAAAATATCAGTATAACTCTCATATTCCTTTGATTTGTGATTGGCATATAATTAATATGTTTTAAGAACTTCCTATGTATTTGGTTTCCATTTTGGATTCCACACAGTAGAACAGTATTCTAATTTGCTTTTTATAATCGAGTCGAATAGTATTCATTTAGTATGAGATTTTTTAAATTTCTTTGCGTTTCTTTTGATAAAATCTACCGGTTTTAATAATTTTTCAATATGAGGCACAAAACTTAGCTTATTGTCTATCGTAATGCCCAAATCATTAATTTGCTTTACATTATTTATTAACATTCCATTTAAGTTATATGCGAAGTTAACATTTTCCATTTTTCTACTAAAAGTAATAGTATAATATTTCTGGTAGTTAAATTTAGTTGTGATTCATTACACCAAAAAATTAAATTGTTAAGATCTTGCTGCATTAACACTGAATCTTTTATAAATGTTTTAATTTTATCTCTAATATATTAATTTTATCTCCTTATAAAATTTAAGGTCGTCTGCATAAAGATAATAACGGCAATACTTAAAACATTTCGATATACCATTGATAAAAATTCCAAATAAAGTGGGTCCTAGAAGATACCCCTGTGGCACTGCTGATGTTACAATAATTGTACGAGATTGATACCCACCAATAACAACGTTCAATTCTCGATTAATCAAATATGATCTAAATCATTGAAGCAAATTTCCGCAGATGCCATAATTCTGAAGCTTCTTAATATGAATCAAATGATTAACAACGTCAAAGGCCTTAGCAAAATCTGTATATATGCAGTCTATTTGGCAACCTTTATCCATTGGCTACGATAAATTATCAACAATTAAAGCTAATTTGGCGCAGTTGACCTTTTGCTTATAAAGCCATGAGGTTTTCCACAGAAATTGTAATTGTGTTATGACACTACGTTCGCTTTGCCTACCCTGCAATATGTAGAGCGTTATTTTTCCCTTAAATTAGGGACAATAAATCGACCAGTTAACAAAATACAACTCTTAAATCAAGAAAGGAGTTTCCTCAACAGAACTGCTTTAATAATTTTTTCAAATTTGAATTTTAAACTGTTTTGGTTAACAAATTATAAACAAATTCATTATGTATTACTATTAAGGGGAATTTGAACCTGCGGCCTTGCGTTATTGATTAATTATGTAAAACAACACAATTTATTGGCGTCATAGCTTAAACTAATCACACGTATGCTTAAAACATAGATAATAATATAAATATTTTTGAAACTATACATATTATAATTTAAAGTGAAATTCGATATATTGATTAAATTTAGAGTCGTTTCAGAAAGAATTTGTGGCCATCTGACATAGTGTCTTACTATGTCAGGCCATCTGATATATATACTCTGTAATTAAAGTAAATTATATACTCTGATAAAAAAGCGCAACGTTGAGTTTCTACGCAGAATATCTAGATATTTTGGGAAAGTAGGGAATGGACTATTTTAACACCATGTTACAGTTTCAGAAGACGTCCCTCTCTCATTTATTTTTCAGTTTTAAGAAGTAATTACGTTATTTCTATTTTTATACCAGAAAAGCCAATTTGCAACCTAATAAAAATTGTTTTTTTCTGGTAGCCAATCAGAACTTGCACTGATTTCTGACACAAGTACTTAAGGACGTTAAATGGTTCTCGAAACCCTTCTTCCTTTAATTGCTTATAAATAGTATACACTATATATAATATTTTAATATAATTTAAACAATGTCTATATTTTCAGGTTTTTGAATGCATCCAACTTATCTATTTCAATTTTAATAGTAACTGAGTACACAATGCCCAAATTTCGTGGGATGTTCCTGACAGCATCAGCAGCTGCATTTTTTTGGGGAATGTGGGTAGCAAATGTTATTGGAACATTCTGCGATTGGAGATATATTGCAATTTTTGGATTCTTCTGTTCACTTTACACTCTGACAGTGTTCTTATGGCCTGAGTCACCGTTTTGGTTGGCGAGTAAAGGAAGATTTGAAGAATGTAAATTGGCCTTTAGAAACATGCACGGGAATTCAGCTGAAAAAGCATTGCAAGAACTGATTTCAGCTAATGAAGAACATATAAAGCTGGAGAAATCTGAAGTTAAAATGAGCATATTAGATATAATACGATGCCCTGAGTTTTACAAGCCCATGATTCTAGCCATCATGGCGGTATTGCAATATCAATTCTCTGGAAAAATGATTTGCAGTCTATTTATTCTAGACATATTTAGAAATATTACAACATCTGAATTTACGGCGTACATGGCCATGTTAATATTAAATGGTGTGACAGTAATCAGTATGTACATTGGTTCGTATTTATCAAAAGTTTTAAAACGACGGACTTTATACATGTATTCTTCATTTATTGGTGTATTATTCTTATTAGTGATATCTCTATTCATATATTTAGGCAAATCTAAAATAATTGAAGAAAATAATTATGTACTTATACTGTTGTTAACTGCTTATACCATAGCAATCAGTTGTGGACCAATGATCTTGTCTATGTCAATATATGGCGAGCTGTTTTCAACCAAATTTCAATCAGGAAGTTATATCATAATATCTATAGTAATTTCATTGACATATTCAATTTTATACAAAATGACACCATTTATTTTTACAGATTTAGGAATTCATGGATCATTTTTACTATATGGTATAGTTTGTGGCTTGTGTACGCTTTACTTGTTTATTTTCTTACCAGAAACCAAAAACAAGACGCAATGGGAAATTGAAGAATTTTTCAAAGATAAAAAGACAAGGATAGATCCTCTGATCTATCGCTAAATATTTTTTATGGCGATTTATTATAATTTAAGTGTATTTATATTTTTACTTAGGAATCGATGGATATTTACAATTGCTTTAACGATCTTCATATCCTTATCTTTAATTTATCCTAATATTGTTATTTAAATAATTGAAATATAAACCTAAGCGGCTATACTAGTAGCTGCTGAGCAGAATATTGACAAAAAATGTAATAATGATGTGACATAATTCATTCATGATTAAATTATTCGTAAATTTTTGTAATTCATCCAACTTCCTCTTGTTAAAAGTAATTTAATAGCGGAAATAAGTTCAATTGGTTCGCTATAACGTATGGGGTGCCTCAAGTCTCTCATCTAGGCCCGTTATTCTTTTTAATTGCATAAATAATGTTGAAAGCAATTAACAACAAAATAAGTAGCAAAAAGCAAATAATATTTTCGACGCAGCGTGATAAAGATCACATGGCTTAGTGGTCAGAGGGCTTGCACGGTTTGCTAGAGGTTCGGGTTCAAACGCCGCGTTTTCTTATACATATTATTTCTATCCTTAGTGCAATACTTGAAAAATCATACAAATATTAAAATTATTTTTACTTAACTTCCAGAAAGTGTCTAGTTATTATTATAATGTAAATTCTTTAGATATTAAAGGGTGCAGTATAAATAGACTTAGCTTAAATGTCGGTAAGTGCTTACTAGTTTGTTTTTACAGAAAATATTGCTTCTAAAAATTTTATTTCAAATATTTAACATTTAAATATTAAAATTTTATTACATTATTAGAAATAATAATAATATTGTAGGTTTGTTGAAAAGCATATAGCATTTGATATTTTCGTTTATTTAAATACATTAATTAATAAATAATCTTCTTTAAGAAAATAATAAAATATAACAACTTATATGAACTGATAACAATTTTGAATATGTTGGCAGCATTGTGATGATATTTCTTTTGTGTTCATAAATCGTTCATTCTATTAATATTTATAGGAATTTTAGTAAATTTAGTAAGTTTATTATACTAAGTTTAGATATATTTGTTATAATAAATACTCATTCATTCATTCATTGTTTATTTATATTGTATTGGATTTGGTAACGAGGCCAAGCGCGGCGTTGAGTTAAGTCGGCGGCGAAGACGGAAAATGGAGAACGGAGTGTCACACTATTGCTTATTGTAAATACTGTAATTTTTTTTTAAATTGTCGTATTTTACATATTTAAAAATGAATATTGACAAGTAATAAACGTTATTAAGCTGTAAAGAGAGTGAGTGAATAATTAATCCTTTAATAACAGTTTCTTAAAAGATTGTCTAAAGTATGATAAATTGGAAAAAAAGTGTCTGACAATTGAATATTTTTATGAAAAAATTGTATAAAACATTGTAAAAACACTAATAAAATATTAATCTACGATTTTTAAGATGGTTTTCTTTTTGTTTATCTGCCTGAACACACACACACACACATATATATGTATATATATATATATATATATATATATATATATATATATATATATATATATATATATATATATATATATATATATATATATATATATATATATATATGTATATATATGTATATATATACACCTTGTCAAAAACTAGTTAGAGAATCTTTTATTTTTCCTACATACATATTGCGGTGATTTATTGTGTTTTGAACTTTGCTTCAATACAGGTTATTTGTTTTAGGATTCAATCTTTTATCTGCGACATTGTCACTTTAAATTAATTGTTTTATATTTATTGGTACTGTATACGTTAATGTTATGTATACAAATTTAGTTTGTCTTTAAGGTTTTCCTACATTTTTTGACACCAATTTGGAAATTAACATTTTTAACAAAAAATTTCGATATGTGTGTATATCGATTTGACAATATATATATATATATATATATATATATATATATATATATATATATATATATATATATATATATATATATATATATATATATATATATATATATATATATATATATATATATATATATATATATATATATATATATATATATAATGTAATTATATTTACCATTGAATTCTACACAACGTCCAAACATGTCGTATATATATATATATATATATATATATATATATATATATATATATATATATATATATATATATATATATATATATATATATATATATATATATATATATATATATATATATATATATATATATATATATATATATATATAATGTAATTATATTTACCATTGAATTCTACACAACGTCCAAACATGTCGTTCAAATAATGATCGATTATTGATAATAATCTATATGAGGAAATTAAGAGAAACAAAGCATACTCTATAACTTAAATCGTAAGTCACGAGAGTATCAACAGTGTTTATTTATTGCTGAACTCTGAGATCTATTCTTAGTACATATACACGTAATAGTTTCAAAAATTATTCAAAATCCTTAATTTTTTTTCCTATTTTTTTTTTCTACTTCCTTTTTCTGCGCTCTGGAATCTAGGCAAAGCGCGGCGTTAAGTTCCGCCACTCAACGCGCAATGCCTCGAAAAAGGCGGAGAGCTGAGCGGAAGAAAGCAGGGACCAAGCAACGGATTGTCTTAACACTAGGTTCGTATGGTTTCTGCAGTTCCCTCTGCCTACCCTGCAATATGCAGGATAAAGGTAAAAAATATCAAATATATGGTTTTTTCTATTTAATAATAATAATAAAAATAATAACGCCTTTATTATTTCCCAACGCCTAAGTATAACAATATATTACATTTAGTACAATGTTACCTTAATTTACTATCTATGTTATTTTATTTTATACATTTTTTTGGATAGGAAACCCTGATTGGGTATAGGCCGCCTCATAGGGATTCGTAAACCCAATAAACCTGCACCTACCCTCGATTTACAGACCCATCAGCCTCATCAGCTGCTTAGGGAAAGTCTACGAGAGAATCGTACTCGCTCGCATCAAAGAAATAGTAGAGACGAAGAAACTGCTTACCAACGAGCAGTTCGGATTCCGACAACGGCATTCTGCCGTTCATCAAGTTTACCGACTCACCGAACATATCGCGAAATACCACGTCCACCGTTCGATCTGCAGCGACACGGCTGCCGTTTTCTTAGATGTCGCCAAAGCATTCGACAAGGTATGGCACAACGGCCTGGTCTTCAAGCTCCGCCGTATGGCACTCCCGGACTCTCTCGTGCACATCATTCGAGAGTACCTGTCGAACCGCACGTTCCGCTACCGTATAGAGGGGACCCTCTCGTCGCGTCGTCCCGTCCGCGCTGGAGTCCCGCAAGGCTCCACCCTCTCCCCCTTTCTATACGCATTGTACACGAGCGATATTCCGCGCGTTCCAAAGGTAGAACTAGCGATGTACGCCGACGACACTGCGCTCTACACCACGGCCGACGCCCTAGGCGATTGGTTTAGCAAGTGGCGGTTTGAGGTCAATCCGGAGAAGAGCTCAGCGATACTCTTTCCGCGTAAACGTTACGAAACCGTCTCTACTATTCGGCTACAAAATAAACCGATCCCCTGGGAAAACCAGGTCAAATATCTAGGCGTCATCCTAGATTCGCGTTTCTCTTTCCGTCCTCACATTAGACACGTGAGAAACAAAGCCATGTTCATCTTGAACAGGCTGTACCCGCTCATATGCAAGCGGAGTAAAATGTCACTTCGTAATAAGCTGACATTGCACAAAACTTGCATCCGCCCCATTACGACCTACGCCAGTGTAGTGTTCGCACACACTAACACAGATCTCCTTCAGAGAGTGCAAAATAAATTTCTCAGAATAGCATCCGGATGCCCCTGGTACGTTTGCAACGTAGACCTCCATAAAGACTTCGAATTGGAATCGATCAAAGAGTTCTGCAAAGGCTTAGCCAAGCGCTACTATGAGCGCGCAGACTCTCATCCTAATCCCCTAATCGAAGCGTCTAAATACGCTCCTCATCCTCACAAACTACTTCGACGCCCTCTTCTAGACCCCGATGACCCAATTACTGTAGCCAACCATAACTACAACGGAACGTTGCACTCCTCAGTCGCAAAAACTCGTCGTCGCCGCCGTAACAGGCGTCGCGGCCCGTCACTCACAACGGCACGACCGCGACTCGGCGCGGCGTCTGAGCAGCAATACTCATTTTATTCTCTGGGGACGAGGCACACTTCGTCCCCCCGGCGATTCCGCGAGAAAGATGACGGTTTTGAGACCGTCAAGTCTAAAACGGCCAAACGTAAGGCCAAAAAACCTCTTAAGTCTTCATGTAAACGCAAACTTTGCGTAGAAAAGTCTAACTCACCCAAAACCTCCCCGCGGAGGAAATAGGGTAAGGCGCGCTCACCTGCGCAGGTAGCCGAGGCCGGTCCGAAACCGATTTCGCCAACACCTACACCGACCGCCGGCCCGGCACCGCGGCCGGCCGGCGTGTGTAAAGACAAATTACCGCCGCACATCGTGATGCAAGATAAAAAAGAGTGGAATAATGTCTCAAAACGGGTGCTTGCAAACCACGTGCAATTCGAATCTGCACGGGTAACGATGCAAGGCATACGTGTACAGGTGGTCACCGTCAAAGACCACAGGGCCCTTACGGCACACCTTAGGGAACGCAAAGTAGGGTTTCCACTCGTACACTCTCGACGAGGAGAGACAATTGCGGGTTGTCATCAAGGGCATACCCAAAGAAATCGAAATAGAGACGATAGAAAGGGACCTTAGGTCACATAGCCTCCCAATACGCGCGGTACACCGTATGTTTAATTCTCACACCAAAGTTGTATATGACTTGGTAATGGAAGTACTAGACCGGACACCTGAAGGGAAAAAGATTTTTAATTTAAGGGCAGTATGCCAACTATCAGGCATAAGGCTCGGGGCACACCCATGCAGTGTCATAAATGCCAGTTCTATGGTCACTCAACCAAAAAAAAAAAAACCGCGGATGCCCCCGAGACGCCCTTCTCGCAGGAGACGCCCTTGTGGACACTGTGCTTTAACCACTTCTGTTGTGTAGAGACGGCTTATCAAGTAATTCGCTTTTTTACGAACGTACGAGATGTGGGCTTTAAATGATAATCGGCTGTCTAGGATTACACCTAGGTATTTAGCCGTGCTTGACTCTGGAATGATTTTGCCTAAGAGGCGAACGTTGGGCATGTAATCCGTCTTCTTGACGGGTAAATACACCGAAGTGCTTTTGTCGGGATTGACTTCAATGCGCCACTTTGTGAGCCACTTTCCCAGTCAGTCCAAAGCTACCTGTAGGCGGTCAGCAATGGTGACCGAGATCCGGCAGGACGAGAATATTGCGGTGTCGTCCGCGAAAGGGCTTAGTTTGTGCCTGTTGCTTTGGGAATATCATGGGTGTACAGATTGTACAGAAGTGGGGAGAGAATGGACCCTTGAGGGACTCCGGCTCTAATTGGCCTTTTTGAAGAGGCCAAGTGCCTTGGACCCTGTAGCGGAAGGTGCGTTTAGATATGTAGTCACATATGGTGTGCACGAGTCTGTCTGGTACATTAGCGTGTCTCAGCTTGAAGATCAAGCCGTTGTGCCAGACTTTATCAAACGCTTTCGCGATATCTAAAAATATTGCCGCTGATGGCCTTATTTTGGCTCTACCCAAAACATACTCCGTGAGGCGGTGGACTTGATGGACGCTTGAGTGTTGGCCTCGAAAGCCAAATTGTTCGGGAGGGATGAGATTCCTGTCCTCGGCAAAGGTCTGAAGTCGTGTAAGGATAATACGGTGGTAAATCTTGTCTAAGGTGCTGAGAAGGCTGATGGGACAGTAAGTGGCCGGATTAGTTCGCGGCTTGCCCGACTTGTGAATGCCGATGACAATCGCCTCTTTCCATTGATCAGGGAACGTGCACTCCTGGAGGAGCGTATTAAAGATAGCTACGAGCAGCGTTATAAAATGTAATAGTAAAATTTTCAGGATCTTGTTCGTGATGCGATCGGATCCAGGGGCTTTTTTCGAATTAAGACCCTTTATAATGTCCGTGACTTCGTCTACGGACGTCGGACGCGTCGGTACGCCCACAGGTGGTATCGACGCCCATTTCTCTACTTGTGTGTCCACCACCGCGACGTTGGTGGGATCACACGGTTGCTCTAACGGAGAGCATTGTGCTTCTAATGTGTCCGCTAAGCATTCGGCCTTCGCAAGATCATCTGAGGCTAGTGTTCCGTCTAGGCGTGATAAAGGTGGCATTTGGACGACCGTGTCGTTCTTAAAACATATACTAAATTGCCAGAACGCGTAATGGGAAGGCGTAATGGATGTTAATTTGTGCTCCCAATTGTCATCTGTGAGTTCCTCGAACCGGGCTCGGACCTGTCTTTGGAGTCTCGACAGTTCCCTACGATTCTCTGGGGATGGGAATGCGTCATGTGCCCCAGTGGATAGGTTTTTGCGCCTTATGAATTTATATATATATATATATATATATATATATATATATATATATATATATATATATATATATATATATATATATATATATATATATATATATATATATATATATATATATATATATATATATATATATATATATATATATATATATATATATATATATATATATATATATATATATATATATATATATATATATATATATATATATATATATATATATATATATATGTTACATAATATTTATATGTACGCTAACATTTTCCTACTTCTCACATTGTCTTCTTGAGATAAGGAAAAATGTCTTTTAAAGTAAATGCTATAATTGTAAGTTCAATTTCGATTTTTTTCTACTCTACGCTTTCATTCAACACATCAAAGCAAAGTGTATTACGAAAAATCTTGATATTTTTCCTCTGCAGATTTCCGTATAATCAGTTCCGAGATACAATATTAAGCTAAAATAAATTTAGTTGACGAATAAAATATTATTTAATTTAACACTTTCATACGGTAATAAAAAGTTACCTTTATATTTAGGAAAAAAAAGTAGTGTATTATATTTCCATTTGCTTTTCTTAATTAAATAAAAAAAAAAACTATTATAAAAACAACGGAGTGTCTTAACACTAGGTTCCCACGGTCCCTGCAGTTCCCTCTGCCTACCCTGCCATGTGCGGGATAAAGCGTGAAGCTATATATATAAAAATAATAATGTAAAGTGGGGGATGGAGTGTCTTAACACACGATTCCCACGACGGTTCCCGCTGACTCCACGCTGCTACAATTTTCTCAATTTCCCACTTTCGTCCATTCCACTCATTCAGTTAATTCTATTATTAACTCTTAATACCTTGATTTTGGGACACGAGTGAAGAAAACCTCTACAAAAATCTCTTTTGCCCATTAAAATAACTAAACTTACCACCTTACTTACCATATCGTTAGTAACAAGAAGGATAAATATTAACATAATATTTATGGAGTTAGCGAAGGATTTGATACGATGCGAACTTTAAAAATGTTCTGTGATTGTGAAGTGGAGATGATTGTTATTAAAAATAATGGAAAACTTTACCAAACTATAACTTTGATACAAATCGAAACCCATATATCAAAATTCTAAAGAAATTCAAGAGATGACATTACTAAAACATGGAGTGCCGAAAGGCATTGTGCTAGTTCATTTTTGTCATCTAATTGTGAAATATAAGTATTTTTTGTATAAAACCGGTAGACTTGTGACCTTTGCTCGTAAACAAGATCACAAGTTTTCCTCACCGATGTTGTCACACTGCATTAGTGTTTATTGGAAATACCAGGCAACTGGCGTTCAACGTAGCCCATATAGGCTTTATGAAGGTAATAAGCTATTATTATATGTAGACAAAACACACTATTTAATTTTTAGAATATATAGATCGTGAAAACCTATTTGAAATGTTTTGTCTAAACTATGACGAATTCTCAGCATAAGTGAGAACCTGCTGTGTACTGACAGGGTACTTGTGTACTTACAGTCCCATGGACGACGTTATCCTGGCATATGCTCTTCAAAAAATTTGGTACATTCCCTTATTATAAAAAAATCAAGCTGAGCCCAGTGTCTTGGGATCTTAAAAACACCCTACACTTAACTTACACGCAAGAAAAAAAAGAAGAGACAGGTTCGAAAGGTGCAGACTATTCATGAGGCTCAGTCTAAACTCTAAACTACCTCAAAAATTGAAAGTATAAATTTTCATAACATATTTAGGTATTATTTGCAATTAAAACCTCACCGTCGTATATATCATATATAGCCTCAAATATAGATATGTTGTCAGGGAGAGTACGATTAAGAAACGTGACGTAAAAATTTCCTATTTTACTATGTCAGTTTGATCGGATTTGCATATCGTACTTATATGAGCGCCACGTTCATGAAAACAAGCAAGGATTTCATTTAAAATTCAAATCCCTACAATTTATTGAGAAAAATAAGATATATGAGGAAATTATGTGAAAATTTATTTAATCACTAGGTATGAGAATGATAAATTGAAATAATTTACATTATGTTATTATTTATTAAATTATTACGAATGATTCGATAATTGTAGACATTTTATTTATATTTGTTTACGTTATCCAGTTTTGTATGGGTTATTACGTTAAATAAGGAAACTTATTAAGTTTCTTGGTCTTGTTCTCTCAGATTTGAGGCATTAATTTTAGCGGACCGGTGGAAATATATGTATTTGACGTTCTAAAATTATTGTTCAATTGGCAGTATTTGTGCACCAAGGGTTTCGTACTAATTTCTTGATTGTAAATATTAAATACTAAAAAAAACTATATGAAATGAAATATAAATGTAAATTCCCTTATGTTAAATGTATACAATATCAAGCGTACAATTTCCTTCTTTATAAATATAACAAAATCTGAATTCTCGTCAAACTCCACAAGGCATTGAAACACAATTAATATGAGTAGACAACCACAAATTTTCGGTCGTTTGCATACATTTTGTATAAAATTAACTACAGTTTGAGTTTGTAATGTTAACTTGCTAACTTATTGCCAAATTTCATAACTGGGTTAATAGTAAATACCCCGTAGATTTTTATTACGCGTCGATTTTCATACAAAATGTGAAAAATCTGGATCCTAATTTTTTTTTTATATACGGAACCCTAAAATAGTAGCTTCTACCTTCCAATTTTGAATAAAATTATTTAACTTTGACCTTATATTGACCTGAAATTCCTGAAAATCTTTTTTAATTTTTAACGTATACCGATCATTTTTATTCATCTCTTAAATACTGTTTACATTGTCTTGGGAAACTTTAAAAGAACTTTAAAGTTACCCTTCAACTATTGATCTCACCAGCTAAGCTATTTCTCTATTCTATTCTAACTAAGAAGCGTAACTGTTTTCAGAGACTTTGGTAGGTCAATATAACTGACATTTCTAATGTATGTTGTCATTTGATAAGTGCTTACAATGAAGGTTACAAATGTAATCGTCTAATTCATTAACAATTTTTTATAATGGTTTCTTTTCATTGTAAGAGGCAAATCACGATGTTGAGTTCCGTCACGTAATGCCTTGAAACCTGGAAAGCGGGAATGGAGTACCTGCTACGTGCAAGATGAAGCGTGAAGCTAAAATAAAGGAATATTAACGTAATTACTTAGTTACTTTCTCTGTATTGGGACTTTATTAACACTCTCTACTTTTCGAGTTGAGGCTTGGGGAAATCTATCCTTTAACTTATAACAACGGGGAACTGATTAATATTTCGTTTTTATCACAAGTTGAAAGAACTGATTGACTATCATTACAATTCAAAAGATTTGAGAAGAACCGGCGTAAGAAATCCAGCGGGACTTTTCTTTGATTGTTTTGTAAATTGGTAATTAATAATTATGTACATATTATTGACAATGATAATTCGAAGCAGACTGGACAGAGTATTTCATTAACAAGACGTGATACAATATATAAATTTACTAATTAGGTAACAACCTTTAACATACCAACGTCTTTTCAAAATTCTTTTAAATTATGATGTAGACATTGTGGCGCAGCGGCGTAAGCATCCACCTGTAAACGCGACTTGAGAGTTTGAGGGTTCGATTCCCACTCTGGGATGACGGATTTTGCTATTTCCATTTTCTTCGCTCTGGAAACTAGGCAAAGCGCGGTGTGATAGCGGAACTATTTCCGCCACTCAAAACGCAATGCCTCGAAAGAGGCGGAACGCGGGGACGGAGAAAGCAGGGACTAAGCAACGGAGTGTCTAAACACTAGGTTCATATGGTTCTTCAGTACCCTCTGCCTACCCTGCAATATGCGGGAGAAAGCGTGATGCTAAAAAAAAAATCAAACGTTTTCTAGGTAGTGGTCGTAATATATTCATAGAAGACAAGTAGTACCTACTTACTGACACCTTCATTTACCAGCAAGTTTCACTTCTAACGAGATAGACTGGAAACTTTATAGAGAGAGAGAGAGTGTTTATAAGCAGTTATGATTTAGCTGTCGTATATGTACTTAGGCACTTGTAGCGTAAAATGTATGAGATTTTTATATGACAAATTTTCAACACTGTGCCTTATGTCACCAAAGAGGAAAATGATTTTTTTTCCATGTATGGAAATCGAACCCAAAACCGCTGAAATTATAAACTTGTTTAACTATACCTGAAAAAGAAAAAAATGCAAAACAAACAATTTTTTTTGCTTTTATTTTTTATTAATTTTTGTTATATTTACCTTATAAATGAGTTACAGTTCAGTTCATATAAAACTATTATTAATATTAATTTATATATTATAATTCAATAATATCTTAAAATAGTCCACTAAATCGTTTTATTATGCTAAGTTGTACACTACGTGTTTTAAGATATAACTCTTTTATATATATATATATATATATATATATATATATATATATATATATATATATATATATATATATATATATATATATATATATATATATATATATATATATATATATATATATATATATATATATATATATATATATATATATATATATATATATATATATATATATATATATATATTTAGTTTACTAAAGATATACAGCCAAATATATTGTTAATTTATTAAAATTTATTTACAATAATTTTTTTAGTATAGACTAGCTGAAATATATGTTTTTCTGTGAAAAAAACTATAAACTATCGACGTAAAAGTGAATCTATTTGATTTTTGTTACCTCTAAAGTGTTCCTCTATTTCCCACTGAGTTTTATTCTTAGTTTCTGGTAAAAACACATACAAATATAGAGTACATAATCCACAAACTATACCGTACAGCAAAAATGATCCATGAATTCCTAAATCTGCAAAAATAGTTGGCGTCATTTTATATAATATGGAATAAGATGCAGAAATGACTAAAGATATAATTATGTAACTCCCCGATTGAAACCTCGTGGAGAACAGCTCGCCATATATGGACATAGACAAAATCATTGGTCCACAACTGATTGCTATAGTATATCCAGTTAGCAGCAGTATCAACATATAATTATTTTCATTAATCACCTTTTTCTTTTCTAAATATATATAGAGAGATATGATGAACATAAATATTACACCTATAAACGATGACGACATATACAAACTGCGTCGTTTCAAAATTTTTGATAAATAGGAGCCAACGTACATACTGATTACAGTGACACCGTTCAGAATCAACATAGCCATGTACGCCATGTATTCGGAATCTGTTATCTTTTTAAATATATCCAAAATAAATATACTACAAATCATTTTTCCTGTGAACTGATATTGAAAAACAGCCATCACAGCTAAAATCATAGGCTTATAGAACTCCGGACATCTTATAATATCGAAAAATCCCATTTTTACTTCGGATTTTTCTAATTTAATGTATTCTTCTTTGGCAGTAATCAGTGCTTGTAATTCCTTTTCAGCTGTAAATCCGTGGAGACGTCTGAAGGCTATTTTACATTCTTCGAATTTTCCTTTACTCGCCAACCAATAGGGCGACTCTGGCCACAAAAACACCGTCAGCATATAAACTGAACAGATGAAACCCAATATCGTAATCATCCTCCATTCAAAGAAGGTACCAATTACATTTGAAATCCATATTCCCCAGAAAAATGCTGCTGCAGAAGCTGTCAAGAACATTCCGCGCCATTTCGGAGTTGAATATTCAGTGAGGATTAGGACAGCTATTGTTAAATTACCACAATGCAAATATCTGAAACAATTATAAATAAAAATTATTAAATTTTGAATTTACCAAATAATTGTCAATAAAAGACCGAGTCGTGTCATAAAATACTATGCGATATTTTTTTGTATTGACATGATGCTTAGACATATTCTAGATAACCAAAGCCAAAAGTAAAAACGAGGTGGGATTTCATTATTATTTTTTTTCACTTCTATATTTAAATATAAAAAAGACTTGAATGGAATCTATCATGATACGTACCCTTGAATTAGTTGTGCCACCAAAAGGTGGTAAGCGGATGTGCTCAAATACATGCCAGTAAAAATGGCAACGCTAACTATCGATGTTATAATCTGAGGAATTTTTCTCCCACAATGCTTGGTGAAGAGTGGCAAAATTATGATCCATGGCGTATTCCCAATCGTTGGAGCAGCATCTATAAGATAAAATCTTAATTAACCATCTTCATGATTTTTCCTATCTGAACATACTCTTTAGCTTAACTACGGCCTTTTCAGATATACCAAAAACATTAAAGACTATACAGTCTATACAGTCAAAATACAGACCAATCTGACCGTGGGTACAAAATTATTATTGTGACAAAGTATATTTATTATTGTGATACAGTGTTCATCGCATTCCTTTACAAATGCTCAATTCAATATAAAAAAATGTGTCTACATTCAAAACAGGAGTTTCTGAGATGAGCGAATTCAACTAAATAAATACCTCAAGTGATTTTATATATAACCTTATTTTTCATTTCAGAGTACTATTTATAACCATGTATGTACATTAATATATAAGGTGTTGAAGCTCAACATTGTGCTTATCAGATTCAGAAAATGAAAATACTTGAGTACTCCTCTTAGGAATCGAATTTACAACGCAGACGCTATGTTATTGCGTCACGTTGGCTTATAAAGGGATCAAACCCGTAACTATCGTACAGTATCGTACCGTTCTACAACATCACCGCTAGTCCATCGCGTCTACTTTAGTATAAATTATACCTTGCTAAAGTAAAACTATTAAAAAACGTTGGAATATATTATGAAATACTGGTGTCCTGCAAGTATCTATTTTTAGTCCGATACTATTTTTGTTTTATGCCAACGATTTGCATTCTTACGTAAAAGAAATTATGCATCGAGTCTTGTTAATAAAGTTAGTCGTAAATATAAATATTATAGTCCCGAGTTTGAGGTTAATAATCTAGTATTAAATGTCAACAAACCGGCTGAAGTCAAGCTAAAATGCTAGTTGGAGTTGTATAGAATAAATTCTGTACGTCTTCGGTTTTAGGGTCCCTTACCTCAAATAGGAATAATGGAACCTTCATCATCGGGAGAGATCATTTTGTTGTCTATCGGTCTATCTGTTTGTCTGTTTGCTAAGTTCTTTTTATCAAAAGACGTTAAAGTATAAATAATATCATACCTTATCCCATTTGGAATAAAGAAAACTATATAATTTTTGCAATTTTATTTTATATAAGGACACTTCAAGTCAAGGAAGGACTTAATATTAGATCAATATTAATTTTTCTTCAACATCAAGACGTAAAACAGTAATGGTATGAAAGAAGAATTCGTTAATGTAGTAAGTCCCTTTTAATAATTGTTGAATGTAAATATACAGAATCAAAAAAATGATAATTCAGTGCATCTAAGTGGCTCTTCGTAAGTACATTTCAATTAGGTTAAGTAGGTGTCTAGTTTAATAAATTCCATTGACATTTCCTTCATAATAAACATGGTTATATTCAAATTATATTTAATTAAAAACGTATAAAATTATAGAATTATTTGTACATAAACAATGTACTAAATTGAGACCACGTAAGTGACTTAAATTTATATGTAATGCCACAACTTAGTGGGAAAATAGAACAATAAAATACTGTTCTGTCACTATTTTTTTTTGATATTTACCTTTATATTACATGTAAAATGGATGCGTCAATGTAATTATACTTTATTAATGTTTAATACAACGTGATCTTTGCTCCAAAAATATCTGGGTGAAGAGAGGGAATTTACTCGTAGTTTTTGACATTCACAAAATGAATCCTGTATTCTTATTTTAAATAAAATTATTTGAATTTTAATTTTAAAAGCTATAGAATAACATTCCTCACTGAGATAGTCACGGGGCAATTTGATAAAGTAAATAGACGTTTGTCTTCTTGGATCACAAAAAAGCGTTTACGAAACTGAAAGCAATACTTCTCTTCTTATCCTCATACGTTAACCAAGCCGGAATGGGGTAAATAACTCCCACTATTTAAAAATTATTTGTCAGAAAGAAAATAAATTGTCACGTTAAGTGAATTATTAGTGACAAAGCCGCTATGACACATGGTATACCCCAAGGAAAAGTATTAGAGCCTACGTTATTTCTTCTCTAAATATATGATTTGTGAATATGTATTAACATTCAGATAGACAAAGTAAAAGTATATACTTACATATCCAAGAACTCAAATCTTCATCTATAGTGGTATTTGTTTCTTTACTCATCTGTGGTATTATAACTGTAGTGGATCCAGAACAAAGACCTGCTACGAAGTACTGGATCCAGATGGAGCTGCATATTAAGACCTGTTGAATAACAAGAGGTGTTGTTATAGATGAGATAATAAGTAGAGTGGGTCTTTTTATTATACAAGATGATAGTGGAAGACTCTGCCAATATATATTTACACCTGTCAAGACATTACGTGTAGTGGAACTTAACGCCGTGCTTGCCTAGTTGCCAGAGAGGTAAGAAAATTAAATAATCTATCCACCTCGAGTGGGAATTGAAATAGAAATTGCGTTTATAACTTTTTTTTTTCGAATGTGTAGTATGCTGTTGGCCCTAGCGGCCTCTACAGCGTCACCGGGTTTGATGGCGTTTACAACCAGACACTGCGGCTCTGCATCACAACAATCCTCGTTCAACTATTTGTATACATATGCATGCAGCTTCTCATGAAGCTGCATTTCAATAATAGTTTTTTAATTACAATAAAATATATGAAATTTCTAACATATGTTCTTCTTTCGCTCCCTCTAAGTCTGGGAGATCGAAAGCTTTATATTAGTGTAAATATAAATTTAAAATTAAAAATAAATATATGTCTAGACGGAGTGTTGTTTTATATTTTAACATGTCTTTTTCAGCATTCAGCTTGTGCAAAGTAAACTAGTGTTAGAGTTTCAACCATTTCCCGTTACAGGTAACGCATATACGCTCCCCCTAGTAGAGATCGATAGCGCAAACAACGTTTACAGTCGGACTGCGACCCTCAGTCTGAAGTTTGTTGGATAATTTGAAGACGCTAGTCTCAAAGACTACAAGTTCAAATTGAAAATTTTTTTTTATGTTAATTTAATTTTCAATGAAGAGAACTATAGAGGCTGTAGGTGACAAGAAATTATATGCAAGTACTACCAGGACTTCATAGCCGACCGTGAGATTGTCACTGTAGAGTACACTTGTCTATGTCGGCCACGTAATCCACGATTTCGTTGTTCAGAGTTAATTTTTCACAATAAAATAACAAGGTAATATCAGTTGGTTTATTCTCATACGATAGTTAACACAGATGAGATCAATTTTACGTGATTTAGTCCTTTTTATTTTATTAAGGGCTGACATTTCTGTTCAATATTTAAAAATATCACAAAGAAGTTTACATTACAAGTAGGTTTTACAGATTTCAATAATAAAACATTAATTTTAATACTAAATACTTTCGTAACAATAAAATCATAAAATGTATCTTGATTTGCGCCTATGAGTACAATTGTATACAAGTGTCAGGTACCAGGTTAATCCCCTCATAAGAAATCGAACCTGTAACCGTCGCGTGTACAGTCAACCACTGTGCCGCTGCAACATGGCAGCATATTGGTTTGATATATGTACATATATTAATAAATTAACACCAATGAATATGTAATAAAATATATTAGCTACAGCAAAAAATATATATATTTGAAGTGGAAATGAACGTGTGACCTTTGATATTAACATAGAACAACTCGATTCAGAATACTCAATGATGAAACAATTAATTCATTAATTATTTTTATTTTGGCGTAACACAACACTGCATGTTGTCTTGACCAAAGAAATAAATAATTTGAATTAGTTTAAACTATTATTAAATTATTTTTGTTAGAAATAATAGGACCGTCATAGTGCAGTCACAGACTGTAACTGTATACGCGACGGGTAGTTGATTCGATTCCCATAAGGGGAGAATGAATTATGTTCATTTTTCTTCTTATGACAACTAGGTAAAGCGCGGCGTTGAGTTCCGCCACTCAACACGCAATGGTTTTGCAAAGGCAGAAGGCGAGGAATGCTGTGCGTTATCATTCGGTTTCTTCACTCTACCGTTCCCTCGGACTACACCTAGAAGACTACGTGCTGGATATATATACATATAATAATTAAAATATAATTAAATTTACAAAAATGTGCACAACAAAAAAATAATTTCATGACCGCGTTTTTATGGAGACAAAGCACAGCGTTAAGTTACGCATATAATCAGCTCTAGTGTAGACTTTAAAACAACAAAACAAGAGCTAGTACAGACTTTAACACAACAAATTGTATGAAATTGGATTATTTCAACACTAGCTTTACTCTATATGTCTTACTTAGCTTAGCTCAGCGGTGAGAGCGCTTGCACGGTTCGCAAGAGGGCGCGGGTTCGAGTCCCGCTGCGTTCAATTTTTTATTTGTTTTCTTTAAGTATTTTTTCTATCCTTAGTGTGGATTAGCGCTTTAAAAATCACAAAAATATCTATATATATTGTTATATAAAAACACTTACCTGTTTAAATATCGACCGCAGTCTCGCCTTTCTCCCGACATCTTCATATGTTTCCTTCGTATTTACTTCTTGATAATGAACGTCCATTTTAATAAAAAATAAAGACCAAAATTAAAAAAAAATATAATTTTTTAAATAATTTTCAGAAAACACCCATATCCAAAAACATAGTTCGAATTTCAAAAAATCCGTAAAATTTTCAAAATAGAACGTCCCAAAAATCGTTAATCACAAACGGTTAAACGTAAAAAAATCACTTAAAATTAATTTTTATTTACTTCTAGCTATTTAGTGATTAAAATATTGTGATCATTTAAATAAATAATTTAAAAATCATATTTTCTGATTGATTGATCGCAACGCGTATGCACCGGAAGGTTTGAGAAGCGACTAGGCAGTAGAGCCTTCTTAGTTGATAATAAGGTTCTTTAAACGATGTATTGGAACCGGTATCCTAAAGCTGCAAAAACTAACTCAAAGAAGACGATTTTCAATTTTTAGGGGAGTGAAGTAGAGTGACGTAGTATGCTTATAGTGTGCTGAATTGCGTAACTAAACGCCGCGTTTTGTACTTTAAGATAAAACAGTACTTTTTCTGGAAATAGTGTTGATCTTATATATAAAGACGGTAGTGCCCAGACACTCCGCTGTGTCGTATGCTTAATTTTGATACTTGGCAAAGCAGAGGCTCTCATCGCCGTGTTTTATTTTCTTAATATGGGAAAAAGTAGCATAATAGGAAGCAAGAGGGAGCCCAGAGTTAAGACACTCCGTTTTCCGATTTCCTTATTTCAAAGACATTGTGTACTGAAATGAGTGGCGGGTCTCAACGCCGTGCTTTGTCTTGTTTACTAACGTATGGAAAATAAAAATAATCTTTTTGTTTTTTTTTTTAACTTCACACTTTTATCCCGCATATTGCAGGGTAGGCAGAGGAAACTGCAGGAACCATATGAACCTGGTGTTAAGACACTCCGTTGCTTAGTCCCTGCTTTCTCCGTCCCCGCTTTCCGCGTTTTTCGAGGCATTGCGTGCTGAGAGACGGAACTCAACGCCGCGCTTTGTCAAATAAACCCATAAATTTCTTGCTTAGAGGTTAACTCATTCTCAAGATAAAACTAGTAGCAAGTACCAGGACTTTATAACCGACAAAGAGATTTTCACTATAGAGTTCAATTGTATACAATTCTCCCCTCATGGGAATTGAACCTACAACTGTCCCGTTTACACTAGGATGCTGTGTTGCTGCGACACAACGGATAGCTGTTATTTTAATTACTTTTATTAATGTTGAAATAATTTAAATTAAATTGAAATAACAATGACATTGATACTCAATCAGTGTATACTTTGTTTTTCCAATGACTTTTGGAGAACGAAAAATAAGAAGTAAATTGTAAGTTTGTACAAATGCCTATTAGACACTGTTGTGGTGCAGTGGAGCATTGTGTGAATGTAAGGCAGGTTGCGGGATCGACACCAGCGACGGAACAATTATTTTTTTACTTGTGTGTGAAGAGAAAATCCGCGGAGTTGAGTTCCGTCAATATAATGTGAATAGCGGGGACGGAATGTGTTGACACTAAGATACTAATATAGAAAACAATGGGTGTTAAGTAAATCATATTTTTAATTTGAATAGTTAGAACAATTTCGTTTTATTCGCTTATTTTCAAATATGCTTAGAAATACTACTATCTATTAACATCACGTTAATCGTTTTAATAATTAACAATTAACTTATATTTGTATATGTATGTATATATATATATATATATATATATATATATATATATATATATATATATATATATATATATATATATATATATATATATATATATATATATATATATATATATATATATATATATATATATATATATATATATATATATATATATATATATATATATATATATATATATATATATATATATATATATATATATATATATATATATATATATATATATATATATATATATATATATATATATATATATATATATATATATATATATATATATATATATATATATATATATATATATATATATATATATATATAAAATCACTAAGAAACTAATGTGTTTTCAAAGTTCTGTTCAAGCAAAATGGATGAAAAATCCTTCAAAAATAATAACCCCATTATCACTTATAGATAACATGACATGACATATATATATATATATATATATATATATATATATATATATATATATATATATATATATATATATATATATATATATATATATATATATATGTTATCTATAAGTGATAATGGGGTTATTATTTTTGAAGGATTTTTCATCCATTTTGCTTGAACAGAACTTTGAAAACACATTAGTTTCTTAGTGATTTTATATATATATATATATATATATATATATATATATATATATATATATATATATATATATATATATATATATATATATATATATATATATATATATATATATATATATATATATATATATATATATATATATATATATATATATATATATATATATATATATATATATATATATATATATATACATACATATACAAATATAAGTTAATTGTTAATTATTAAAACGATTAACGTGATGTTAATAGATAGTAGTATTTCTAAGCATATTTGAAAATAAGCGAATAAAACGAAATTGTTCTAACTATTCAAATTAAAAATATGATTTACTTAACACCCATTGTTTTCTATATTAGTATCTTAGTGTCAACACATTCCGTCCCCGCTATTCACATTATATTGACGGAACTCAACTCCGCGGATTTTCTCTTCACACACAAGTAAAAAAATAATTGTTCCGTCGCTGGTGTCGATCAGGCAACCTGTGTTACATTCACACAATGCTCCACTGCACCACAACAGTGTCTAATAAGCATTAGTACAAACTTACAATTTACTTCTTATTTTTCGTTCTCCAAAAGTCATTGGAAAGACAAAGTAGTTACTGATTGAGTATCAATGTCATTGTTTTTTCAATTTAATTTAAATTATTTCAATATTAATAAAAGTAATTAAAATAAAAGCTATCCGTTGTGTCGCGGCAACATAGCATCATAGTGTAAACGGGGCGGTTATAGGTTCAATTCCCATGAGGGGAGAATTGTATACAATGATGATGAAGTCTATAGTGAAAATCTCTTTGTCGGTTATAAAGTCCTGGTACTTGCTACTAGTTTTATCTTGAGAATGGGTTAACCTCTAAGTAAGAAATTTGTGGGTTCAATTGACAAAGCGCGGCGTTGAGTTCCGTCTCTCAGCACGCAATGCCTCGAAAAACGCGGAAAGCGGGTACGGAGAAAGCGGGGACTAAGCAACGGAGTGTCTTAACACTAGGTTCCTATGGTTCCTGCAGTTCCCTCTGCCTACCCTGCAATATGCGGGATAAAAGCGTGATGCTAAAAAAAAAACAAAACGATTATTTTTATTTTCCATACGTTAGTAAACAAGACAAAGCACGGCGTTGAGAGCCGCCACTCATTTCAGTACACAATGTCTTTGAAATAAGGAAATCGGAAAACGGAGTGTCTTAACTCTGGGCTCCCTCTTGCTTCCTATTATGCTACTTTTTCCCATATTAAGAAAATAAAACACGGCGATGAGAGCCTCTGCTTTGCCAAGTATCAAAATTAAGCATACGACACAGCGGAGTGTCTGGGCACTACCGTCTTTATATATAAGATCAACACTATTTCCAGAAAAAGTACTGTTTTATCTTAAAGTACAAAACGCGGCGTTTAGTTACGCAATTCAGCACACTATAAGCATACTACGTCACTCTACTTCACTCCCCTAAAAATTGAAAATCGTCTTCTTTGAGTTAGTTTTTGCAGCTTTAGGATACCGGTTCCAATACATCGTTTAAAGAACCTTATATATATATATAAAATCACTAAGAAACTAATGTGTTTTCAAAGTTCTGTTCAAGCAAAATGGATGAAAAATCCTTCAAAAATAATAACCCCATTATCACTTATAGATAATATCACTTATAGATATAGATATATATATATATATATATATATATATATATATATATATATATATATATATATATATATATATATATATATATATATATATATATATATATATATATATATATATATATATATATATATATATATATATATATATATATATATATATATATATATATATATATATATATAATCAATGTGTCAATTCTCTATAGTGAAAATCTCTTTGTCGGTTATAAAGTCCTGGTACTTGCTAACAAATGTAAGTATGCTTGGCTTAAGTACTTCCTTATTTGTATTTGGGGGCTGGGTTCCAATTTTTCCTTTCTTCGTATTTGTCTTTTTCTGAGATGGAGTGGGAGTGGTTGGGGATCCTGTTGGTGTTTCTCTCTTCCTTTTTTCGCGGTTAGAGTTCGTTGGTTTTATAACTATTAGCTTATCGTATTTTATGAACGCTATATTTCCGTTTTTTCTTTCTGCTTCTAATTGTGGTTTAAGTTGTTTACGTGTTTCCAGAACTTCTTTGGGGTAGTCCTCATTAACAGAAACGTTTTTAGGAAGGTTGCGCTTGTTTTTCAGGATAAGATGTTTTTTCCAAGATGTAGTTAAAGATATTATTATTGGTCGGTTCTTGTCAGAATTTGTACCGATTCTTTTGATGTTACTTATTTCTTGATTATCTATATTTGTTCCTGAATCCACTAAAATTTTCACCACAAAATCCACCAATTCTAACTCTGTTTTACCTTTTTCTTCAATGCCAAAAAATACTAGATTTTTCATACGTTTTTCCTTCTCTAAAATAGTCATTTTTTGTTCCAAGTTGCTGACTCTAGTTTTGAGGTTGTTGTTTTCTTCTGTTAATACTTTTAACTTATCGTCTAGGGCCTCCATTACATTTTTTGTTATTGCTGTTGTTAATGTTATTGTTTGTTCATTAAACTTTTCGTTTATTTTAGAGAGTAGAATTTCCATTTGTTTTTCCATCTTTTTGGGTAATTTGGTATTATAAAGTGGTAACACTTGAATGTGCGGTAATCTTTTTTCTAAGTTGGCAACACTTCGCAATTATCAGCTTTCACTGTCAAGTGGCAGTGACAGATTGATTTGGTTAGGGTGGCACTACCTGCAATCTTGGTGTCTATGGTAGGTGTCACTGTGTGATTCACTTTGAGGTTATATCGATCAAAAGTTTGAACACAATCACCAAAAAACTATGTTATTCACTGGGATTTTTGGTGAAATACTCTTCTGGTTTGATCTTCTGAAGATTAAACTTTAGTACGTGTTTGATTTTTCGCTTTATGCACTGTTTTTCGGAAATATTTAAGGAGCTCACACTTATACGTGTTTACACTTTAGTCGCCGGAACCGGAAAAAGGGAAGAGGCTGTAGGTGACAACAAATTATATGCAAGTACTACCAGGACTTCATAGCCAACCGGGAGATTGTCACTGTAGAGTACAATTGTCTATGTCGGCGCTAAGCCACGATTTCGTTGTTCAGAGTTCATTTTTCACAATAAAATAACAAGGTAATATCAATTGGTTTATTCTCGTACGATAGTTAACATAGATGAGATCAATTTTACGTGATTTAGTCCTTTTTATTTTATTAAGGGCTGACATTTCTGTTCAATATTTAAAAATATCACAAAGAAGTTTACATTACAAATAGGTTTTATAGATTTCAATAATAAAACATTAATTTTAATACTAAATACTTTCGTAACAATAAAATCCTAAAATGTATAATATGATTTGCGCTCATAAGTGCAATCGTATACAAGTTTCAGGTCCCAGGACTTCGCCCAGAGATTGTTAATCCCCTCACAAGAAATCGAACCTGTAACCGTCGCATGTACAGTCAACCACTGTGCCGCTGCAACATGGCAGCATATTGGTTTGATATATGTACATATATTAATAAATTAACACCAATGAATATGTAATAAAATATATTAGTTACAGCAAAAAATATATGTATATATATATTTGAAGTGGAAATGTACGTGTGACCTTTGATATTAACATAGAACAACTCGATTCAGATTACTAAATGATGAAACAATTAATTCATTAATTATTTTTATTTTGGCGTAACACAACACTGCATATTGTCATGACCAAAGAAATAAATAATTTGATTTAGTTTAAACTATTATTAAGTATTTCATTTAAAATTTTAAACTTAGAAATTATTTTTGTTAGAAATAATAGGACCGTCGTAGTGCAGTCACAGAGTGTAACTGTATACGCGACGGGTAGTTGATTCGATTCCCATAAGGGGAGAATGAATTATGTTCATTTTCCTTGTTATGACAACTAGGCAAAGCGCGGCGTTGAGTTCCGCCACTCAACACGCAATGGTTTTGCAAAGGCAGAAGGCGAGGAATGTTGTGCCTTATCATTCGGTTTCTTCACTCTACCGTTCCCTCGCACTACACCTAGAAGACTACGTGCTGGATATATATACATATAATAATTAAAATATAATTAAATTTACAAAAATGTGCACAACAAAAAAATAATTTCATGATCGCGTTTTTATGGAGACAAAGCACAGCGTTAAGTTATGCATATAGTCAGCTCTAGTATAGACTTTAAAACAACAAAACAAGAGCTAGTTCAGACTTTAACACAACAAATTGTATGAAATTGGATAATTTCAACACTAGCTTTACTCTATATGTCTTACTTAGCTTAGCTCAGCGGTGAGAGCGCTTGCACGGTTCACAAGAGGGCGCGGGTTCGATTCCCGCTGCGTTTAAATTTTTATTTGTTTTCTTTAAGTATTTTTTCTATCCTTAGTGTGGATTAGCGCTTTAAAAATCACAAAAATATCTATATATATATTGTTATATAAAAACACTTACCTGCTTAAATATCGACCGCAGTCTCGCCTTTCTCCCGACATCTTCATATGTTTCCTTAGTATTTACTTCTTGATAATGAACGTCCATTTTAATAAAAAATTATAGTCCAAAATTAAAAAAAAAATAAATATTGTATTTTTAAAATAATTTCAGAAAACACCCATATCCAAAATCACAGTTCGAATTTAAAAAAAAAACGTAAAATTTTCAAAATAGAACGTTCCAAAAATCGTTAATCACAAACGGTTAAACGTGAAAAAATCACTTAAAATTAATTTTTATTTACTTCTAGCTATTTAGTGATTAAAATATTGTGATCATTTAAATAAATAATTTAAAAATCATATTTTCTGATTGATTGATCGCAACGCGTATGCACCGGAAGGTTTGAGAAGCGACTAGGCAGTAGAGCCTTCTTAGTTGATAATAAGGTTCTTTAAACGATGTATTGGAACCGGTATCCTAAAGCTGCAAAAACTAACTCAAAGAAGACGATTTTCAAATTTTAGGGGAGTGAAGTAGAGTGACGCAGTATGCTTATAGAGTGCTGAATTGCGTAACTAAACGCCGCGTTTTGTACTTTTAAATAAAACAGTACTTTTTCTGGAAATAATGTTGATCTTACATATAAAGACGGTAGTGCCCAGACACTCCGCTGTGTCGTATGCTTAATTTTGATACTTGGCAAAGCAGAACCTCTCATCGCCGTGTTTTATTTTCTTAATATGGGAAAAAGTAGCATAATAGGAAGCAAGAGGGAGCCCAGAGTTAAGACACTCCGTTTTCCGATTTCCTTATTTCAGAGACATTGTGTACTGAAATGAGTGGCGGCTCTCAACGCCGTGCTTTGTCTTGTTTACTAACGTATGGAAAATAAAAATAATCTTTTTGTTTTTTTTTAACTTCACACTTTTATCCTGCACATTGCAGGGTAGGCAGAGGGAACTGCAGGAACCATATGAACCTAGTGTTAAGACACTCCGTTGCTTAGTCCCTGCTTTCTCCGTCCCCGCTTTCCGCGTTTTTCGAGGCATTGCGTGCTGAGAGAAGGAACTCAACGCCGCGCTTTGTCAAATAAACCTACAAATTTCTTGCTTATGTTTAGGTTAACTCATTCTCAAGATAAAACTAGTAGCAAGTACCAGGACTTTATAACCGACAAAGAGATTTTCACTGTAGAGTTCAATTGTATACAATTCTCCCCTCATGGGAATTGAACCTACAACTGTCCCGTTTACACTAGGATGCTGTGTTGCTGCGACACAACGGATAGCTGTTATTTTAATTACTTTTATTAATGTTGAAATAATTTAAATTAAATTGAAATAACAATGACATTGATACTCAATCAGTGTATACTTTGTTTTTCCAATGACTTTTGGAGAACGAAAAATAAGAAGTAAATTGTAAGTTTGTACTAATGCTTATTAGACACTGTTGTGGTGCAGTGGAGCATTGTGTGAATGTAAAGCAGGTTGCGGGATCGACACCAGCGACGGAACAATTATTTTTTTACTTGTGTGTGAAGAGAAAATCCGCGGAGTTAAGTTCCGTCAATATAATGTGAATAGCGGGGACGGAATGTGTTGACACTAAGATACTAATATAGAAAACAATGGGTGTTAAGTAAATCATATTTTTAATTTGAATAGTTAGAACAATTTCGTTTTATTCGCTTATTTTCAAATATGCTTAGAAATACTACTATCTATGAACATCACGTTAATCGTTTTAATAATTAACAATTAACTTATATTTGTATATGTATGTATATATATATATATATATATATATATATATATGTATATATATATATATATATATATATATATATATATATATATATATATATATATATATATATATATATCTATATATATAAAAATGAATTGCTGTTCGTTAGTCTCGCTAAAACTCGAGAACGGCTGAACGGATTTATCTTATCTTGGTCTTGAATTATTCGTGGAGGTCTAGGGAAGGTTTAAAAGGTGAGAAAAATTCGAATAATTGCCGGGAAAATCCTCAAAACAGCATTTTTCTATTTCCCATAAAAACGTTTTCTAAATAAAATAGAGAGTCAATTTGTACTTTATTACCGCTGCATAAAGTTCAAATTCGCGTGCGCGTTGAAGGATCAAATATCGCGTTCTGAAACTCAACAGAAGAAAATTGCATAGTCTCAAAATACATTGTACTGCAATCATAATATTTGAAAATAGATTTGACAACCAACTAATATGTCAATTCATCCTGTCGCATTTCAGAGCATGGAAAAAAGTATTACGATATTATATCTATCTTTCTGGATACGTGCGCGAGAACTTTCTTTACTTTGGTGATCCTTTGTGATAGTGACATTCCAAGTAATGTGCTTTTTTTTGTGATAGTGACACTTTACTGCTAAATAAGCGGAAAATTTTCTCACTTTGATTAATTACAATTTACGATGCCGAGGAGAAGACGACCTGACTTAGGTCGTCGTAGTCAATCAAATGTGCGAAGAGCTACTTCACGTGCTAACCGCACTGATGACCAGAGAAAGACAGATCAAGAAAATAGTCGTATTGCTATGTCAGAATTGCGTTCTTTAGTGAGTGACAATGTAGGAGATAGGCTTAGAATGCAACGAGTTCGTGCACATCAAACACATCAACAGCAAGCTAGACATAATGAAATTGAGCGAATCCGCAGACGCAGAGCTCCAGTGATTCTTGAACGAGCTGCATTCCACTATGATCCGGCAATTGATTATTGTGCCGACAAATCGGTAACAATTGGGGAAATGAAAACAATTTGTAAATATTGTAAGGCGTTAAAATACACTGGTGAATCTAATGGATTATGTTGTGCTTAAGGCAAAGTAAAATTGCCACAATTGGTCCCACCACCAGATCCTTTACGCTCTTTAGTTTCTGGGATTGGAAATGATTCTAAACCTTCTTGACCAACATTCAGAAATATAACAACTGTTTCTAGATGACATCATTTGGTGTTACACATATTATACAAGACAATTTTATGCCCACTTTCAAGGTATTATATAAGAATATTTTTTATATTATTCAAGTTTGTACTAAAATATATATATCGAAAATAATTAATGGACAAATTTTTAAAAATTACAGATACAAGGACAAATTTATCACTTACTGGGAACTCTGTTACCAGTACCTGATGCAGATCATCAATTTTTACAAATTTATTTTATGGGCAATTCAGATGCAATGCAATAAGCAATTCAGGCAATTCAGATTCAATTAATAATCGTTATGCTCACAATCCCACAGTGAAGAGAACCATTGTCCAACAATTACAAATGTTTCTTCATCAGAATAACAATTTAGTAAACATGTTCAAAATAGCATTGGATCGGATGTCATCTGATAGCCATAAAATTATTATTCGAGCTGACAAAACACCTGCCGGTGAACACACAAGGAGGTTCAATTCATCTACCATTGATGAAGTGGATGTTGTCATTGTAGGAGAAAATTTACAATCTAGAGATATTGTGCTTCATCGTCGGAATAGTGATTTAAAACGTGTATCTGAAACACACAGGAGTTATGATGCACTACAATATCCTTTGATCTTCTGGCAGGGGGAAGATGGATACCATTTTAATATCAAAATGGTAAATCAAGTAACAGGTAAATGAATTGAACAAGATTAAATAACATTTTTAAATTCAATTCATCTAAGTAACAATGTAAACATTTATAATTTTTGATTGCAGGTGCTGAAACCAACAAAAAAGTTAGTGCTATGAATTTCTATTCATACAGACTCATGATCCGTCAAGGTGAAGTAAATCATATTTTGATGTGTCAACGACTTTTTCATCAGTTTGCAGTTGACATGTATGTCAAAATTGAGACTGAACGATTGACATACATCCGTTTGAACCAACGACGGCTACGGTCAGAGGAATACATCCATCTCCGCGATGCTATAAATGCTGATGGCAATGTGAATAATGTAGGAAGAATGACAATTTTGCCAGCTACTTATATCGACACCGTAATGAACCAGGATGACGTAATCAAATATCCCACTGAGTTTTTAAATTCACTGGAATTGCCTGGATTACCACCTCACAATTTGCAGTTAAAAGTAGGATCAGTTGTTATCATGCTGCGTAACATTAATCAACCTCGACTATGCAATGGAACAAGACTGGCTGTGAAAAGACTAATGAATAACGTCATTGAGGCGACAATCATAAAAGGAAAATACAAAGGAGAAGATGTCTTGATCCCGCGGATACCGATGATACCAACGGACTTACCATTCGATTTTAAACGCTTACAATTTCCAGTACGTCTGGCCTTTGCGATGACCATAAATAAATCGCAAGGACAGTCGTTAGAAGTTTGAGGAATCATTATACAAAAGACTTGGAGTTTCCCTGTTTCGCGCATGGACAATTATACGTCGCGTGTTCGCGCGTCGGAAAACCGTCTTCTTTGTTTATTTACGCACCACAAAGCAAAACAAAAAATATAGTTAATGAGAAAGCTTTAAATTAATTAACAGACTGTATTTTAATAGTGTGTGTCTGTGAATATCAAATTTAAACCTTATAAATAGCCAGTATTTCAGGAAAACTCTTTTTTTCTAAGTAAGCAACATGATGTATCGAAAATAATAATAAAACTTCCTGCTTTATTCAATAAATTCTTTTTTATTAAATACGGATTCGATTTGTTTGTTTTAAAATCATTTTATACAAAAGATTTGGTTTTTTATTTATCGATGAGGCAGTACGAAGTCTGCCGGGTCAGCTAGTATATATATATATATATATATATATATATATATATATATATATATATATATATATATATATATATATATATATATATATATATATATATATATATATATATATATATATATATATATATATATATATATATATAAAATCACTAAGAAACTAATGTGTTTTCAAAGTTCTGTTCAAGCAAAATGGATGAAAAATCCTTCAAAAATAATAACCCCATTATCACTTATAGATAACATGACATGACATATATATATATATATATATATATATATATATATATATATATATATATATATATATATATATATATATATATATATATATATATATATATATATATATATATATATATATATATATATATATATATATATATATATATATATATATATATATATATATATATATATATATATATATATATATATATATATATATATATATATATATATTCGTTTCCACAAGGAAAGTATATATTTTTTATTGCACTTAAAAAAATACAAATGAAATATATAAACAAGAAAATTTCGTTAACAACGGTGGGATTATTTCTGAAAGAAAGAAATCTCTTCCAGCCAACCAATGAAAGTGAATAAATTTCAAAAAGCGAGAGTGAGTAGTGTAAATAATTAAAATGTTTAAAATAAAAAAAAATTATAAACGTTAAAATGGAATAAAATATAAATAAAATATATAATTAAGTATATATTTACATATACAAACAAATTTATATATACATAAACCTACATACATATATACATACATACATACATACATATATACGAGTACATACTGTATATACACAAACATACATATTATGCTATATATACAATTTTTCTTTATTCTTATAAAAACAGAGTGCGAATGTTGTACTGTTTATGACTTTAAAGTAATTGTTCAGATAAGCAAGTAAATGATTTTTTAATTTGGATTTAAAGGACAAAATTGATGGACTTCTTTGGATAGCATTAGGAAGGTTATTTCATAGGAATGCTGCGTACACAGAAAAGGATTTTTGTAGAAATTTGGTATTGTAAAGCGACGGAACCACGCAAGACCGCCTAGAGCGTGAGGTAGGAGGAAGAACCTTGAAGCAGGAACGTAGATAGGAAGGAGGAGGAACATTATGAAAGTTAAGGATCTTAATGAGAAATACCAGAATGTCCATATCACGAAGACGGATTGGGAGCCAATTAAGTTGAGCACGAGATTGAAAAACATGGTCATACTTACGTAAGCCATAAACAAAGCGTATGGCTAGATTTTGAAGTCGCTCTAATTTGTTAAGTAGCTCCTCGGTCACATCCAAATAGCAAATGTCGGCATAATCGAGGATAGGAAGGAGAAGACATTGCGCTAGCTTAATTTTGGTTTTGAGAGGAAAAAAGTATTGGAGACGCCTAAGGTTATGGAAGGAGAAATACATGCGCTTGCTGATTGCGTTAATGTGAGGTAACCAAGACATGTTACAGTCGATAGCCCTAAATTCCTTACTTCGTTTCCTTACCAGGTTTTGATGGCATCAAGATCATTGTTTAATGATCACTGATTTCAGACAAATCATTCAAGTTACTGTGACGATAAAGTTACAAATCATCCGCATACAGATGGAAAGGAGAAGTAATGACTCTTGAAATGTTATTGATAAAAATAGAGAAAAGAAATGGAGAAAGAACGCCGCCAGTGACGTTGGGGAACGCCAGCAGTGAGATCAAGCCAGGACGAAGTTTCGTCGTTTGCTTTTACACATTGCCGACGACCGAAGAGATAAGAACGAAACCAGCTTAAAGCTTCCGCAGAAATATTGACTGCACGAAGAGTACCAAGAAGTATGTCGATATCAACATATAACATGCCCTACTGAAATCCAAGAGTATCATAACGGTGAGCTTAGTGTTATCCATAGCACACCGAATGTCCAGCGTGATATTCAGTAATGCTCCAACTGTGCTGTGGTAAGGACGGAAATTGAGTGAACACAATTCTTGACTTCGTCGTCTGATACAGTTTTAAAGGAAAATGGAGTGGAGTCTGATAGGGCATTCTGAGATAACAAAGCGAATGTATCAGATTTTATTTGGGGATCAATGCTAAATGAACGAAGTGAAGAATTGAGTGAGTGAAGATCCACTGAGACTTGAGGAGTTACAGTGGTTTTGCCTATACCAAACGACTGCAAGAATCTCCAGATCTGTGACTGACTGAGATTCTTAATGGTATTATGGAAATAGCGACGCTTAGCATCGCTACACAATCTGTTGCAGATGTTGCGCAGCCTTTTATATGGCGCAAGATTTTCAGGAAAAGTATGGATTATTATGTTACCATTTTTTTGACGTTGAGTTTGATTCAATTCTGCAACTCGAAAGAGAGAAAGCAGGGAACGAAGTGTCTTATTACTAGATTCCCACGTGATGGTGACTTATTAATAAAAATATTTTATTTACACAAAAAAGAAGGAGGACCGTCGTGGCGCAGAGGCGCAACGTCTGCCTGTAACGCGACGGTTACTGGGTTCGATCCCCAGTCGGAGAAGATGGATTTTTCTATTTCCATTTTGGAATCTAAGGCAAAGCGCGGCGTTGAGTTCCGCCACTCAACACGCAATGCCTCGAAAACGGCGGAAAGTGGGGACGGAGTAAGCAGGGACTAAGTAACGGAGTGTCTTAACACTAGGTTCTTATGGTTCCTTCAGTTCCCTCTGCCTACCCTGCCATGTGCGGGATAAAAGCGAGAAGCTAAAAAAAAAACAATAATTGAAATATTGCTTACACATATACTTATATTTTGACTTATATAAGTAATTACATTTAACAAGATTATTTGGTACAAATACAAGAACAAAATTGAATACTATGGTACCACAATAGGTGAGTTTGAACGAGACAGGTGTATCGTTTTCATTTAGATGAACGAATTATTTTTTCATTTTGTAAAGAAGATATCGCGGCGTTGAGTTACGCGAATACGTAATGTCTCAAATATTATGCACCAGGCAAGAAATAGTGTCTTAACACTAGGTCCATTACGTGTTGAGTGGCATAACTTAACGCCGCGCTTTGTTTTCACATCAGTACAAATAAAGTGAATATTGTCCACTCTCCCCTAAATCCCGAATGAAACTTACAACCGTCGCATATAAGTCGTTCACTAAGACGGCAAATTAAAACGGAAATAAAAATGCTATTCTAATTACTAGTTGTACCGAATTATGTTAAATATTATACTTAAGCATTGTTTTAATACGTACGTACGTATTAAAACAATGCTTGTGAACAAATTGTTCAAAAATGTTTAAATGAATGTGTGTGTGGAATTAATGTCATTTGAATTTTATGCAGGGTGCTACGTTTTTTTAATTTATTTTGTCAATTTTTTGTATACCTCCACGCTTAATTCCCAAATACTCGGGTTAGATGGTAAAAAATGCTTTTTAACATTAAGCCCACCTGTTGTGCATTTAATTTTGTTTTTGTGTACAATAAAGAATATATAAATAAAGTAAATAAATAATATTTAATCATAATTGTAATATAAATATTTTAAAAAGCTATATATATAAATATTTTGAGTTTCTAGCCGAAGAAAAGAGCTTCTCAGCGATACTGTCTTCTGAAACGGTAGTAGAGATAACTTCATTCAACAATATAGAAGTGCTTATAATAGTGAGACTGGATAAAAAATATTTTATATTGAATTGAATGTTAAAAATTAAAGTGTCATTATCTAACTTAATTATAACAGTTGGCTACCTTGGAATAGTAAACTTAGGTAAGTTAGATGGGCTTCGTAAAATTGTCTCCTTTCCATTGAAATTTGAGTAGCGAATTTGAAAGCTGCAATGTTTACTAAAAGAAGAAATATTAGTTACTATCTCGAAAAAGAAAATAACGCACATTCGTGTCCAGCCCGTAGCACCTTTTTTAGCATTATGAAAATAATAAAACAAAACCAAATTATACTGTTCATTGCCCTTCATTTCATATATATATATATATATATATATATATATATATATATATATATATATATATATATATATATATATATATATATATATATATATATATATATATATATATATATATATATATATATATATATATATATATATATATATATATATATATATATATATATATATATATATATATATATATATATATATATATATATATATATATATATATATATATATATATATATATATATATATATATATATATATATATATATATATATATATATATATATATATATATATATATATATATATATATATATATATATATATATATATATATATATATATATATATATATATATATTTAAATTATGTAAATATGTCATAACGTTACTTAAAATAACCAAAGAAGTCTTTGGAGGATTTAACTGTACCTGCGACACAATTAGAAGGATAAGATGCCTCAGTGGAAAAACATTACACTGTCAACACAATGGCTTAAGGTCATTAAAGAATCGGGGCTCCCTCTTGCGATTGGTTAAATTTAAAAACAAATATCGAGGTTATTGTGACGTAGTCCGATTTTTTTACTCATGGAAAGTAACTACTAATGTCCTCCGTCTGGTAACAAGTCAAAACACGGCGCTAAATTCTGCCACTCAACACACATTGTAAAAGATAAAACGGAGAGTTTCACATAAGGCTCTCTTTGTTCTCTGTTTTAAAAAATATATAATTTAGCAAACAAAAAAAAATTGAAAATTGTATTTAAAAAAGATGAGTGGTCTACTAGGAACCTGCCTCATCATTTTAGACCGATGATACCAAATTATAGTATTGTATCGTATGGTGACATATTTAAAACATAAATAATTATAAATAGTTACAATTCGACCAGTTTTTTTCGAAGAGAATTAAAAATATAAGCTTCATCCCGCATTTGTTAGTGTCAAAACATACTGTTCTTTAACGGTGTGTATTTAATTGTGTGTTTCACTGCGGAGCTCAACGCTGCTCTAAGCGCCACATTGTAACATGGAAGGGGGGGGGTGGGGGTGTTAAGCTACAGTCAATTAAAGTTATTTCTTATTATAGCCTTTTTTCATAATTGGGATATCTAAATAAATTAAAAAAATCAATTTGAAAGAAGTTCCTGAAGTTACCACGTCCAACCGAACAAACATAATGAAGGTAATGTTAATATAGAAAAATATAAACTTAAAAGAACATTATTTACAGTTACATATTTTTAAACTGTGTCACACAAACTTTAGATTATTAAATGTAGGACAAAATGATTAATTAATCGATTTTTCCTGGGTTTTTTAATGGCAAAATCGATTTTTTACTTCATATTTTTTAAGGTTAAAAATATCAATATAAAAATGAGACCCAAGTTCAACATAAAAAATTTACACAGCTTTCGAAATGAGTGCCAAATTCTGTGCCCAAAAATTTATTTTAAAATATATAAGTAATTGATAGTAAATATATAATTAATTAGTAGAATGGCGTTTGTCTTATTGGCCTTTGGCAAAATATCTTAAAATATGGCCTTACAATATTAATGCTGCAACTAGATAGATAGAAATTATATTAATTAGTTGGATATTCTTCGAGAATCGAATCCAGTACTCACATCTAAAGTCACACGCTGACCCATTACAAGACAATGCTCCGTTTAAAGGTTTGAACATAGCGGTACACTCCTGCATGTCAACGTCATGTACAATTTTCTCTATATAACAGGCAAGTAGTGTTAAGACACTTCACTCTCTCGTTCTCTGCTTTCTAAGATATATATTACGATACAAGTTATGGTAATAGAACTCAATATTGTTTTTTTAAACTATTGCCGAGGCGCATCGTCCACTAGTAAAACGGTAAAACGGTTTATAGGTTCAATTCCGGGTTGGGGAGGGTAGTAATTCGCACTCTGGCAAGTAAGCACGGCGCGGCGCGGCGTTGAGTTTCGCCACTCAACACCCAGCACCTTGAGAGGTGGAAAGCGGGGAACGGAAATTAACACTAGGCTCCTGCAGTTTCTGCGATTCATTCTGTCTACCCTGCTATGTGCGTGACAAAGCTTAAGCTAAAAAATCATCTTTTCCGTGTAATCTTATTTCATTTGTGTCACATTTGTATAAAATTTAAAATAAAACATTCATATACTATATTATTTTCTTCAATATCGATTTCATAGTCGATAAATTATCAATAAATTGATGTAACGGTAACACTGTAATAAAGATAAGAAAGATAGTATCTTAAGTGAATTATGGTTACATTAGACTTATTGATTAGAAGATCATTTTAGTTGTAATTAATTGATAATGAAGCAATTAAGGTGTCATTAAATAAGGTAAAATTGAAGCAGATTATATTTAAACCTAAGGTACAGGAAGGATTCGAAGCCATAAACGCGATTGTTTTGGGTTCAATTCCCAGTAGAGGGAATGATGTACATATTTTTTTTCTTTAACTTTTTAAGAAAGTTGGAGAGCGGCGTTCAGTTCTGCTACTTTAACACGCAATAGCTTAATAATTAGCAGACGTAAATTGGCTTGGAAGTGGTACCGGAGCATACTAAGATTTTGAACAATTTGTTCACAAGCATTGTTTTAATACGTACGTACGTATTAAAACAATGCTTAAGTATAATATTTAACATAATTCGGTACAACTAGTAATTAGAATAGCATTTTTATTTCCGTTTTAATTTGCCGTCTTAGTGAACGACTTATATGCGACGGTTGTAAGTTTCATTCGGGATTTAGGGGAGAGTGGACAATATTCACTTTATTTGTACTGATGTGAAAACAAAGCGCGGCGTTAAGTTATGCCACTCAACACGTAATGGACCTAGTGTTAAGACACTATTTCTTGCCTGGTGCATAATATTTGAGACATTACGTATTCGCGTAACTCAACGCCGTGGTGTTTGTTTTTATAACAAGGTTTATTGATTTTTAATTAGATATCAATTTCTTACATTATTTTATAAATGAAGTAATATATATATATATATATATATATATATATATATATATATATATATATATATATATATATATATATATATATATATATATATATATATATATATATATATATATATATATATATATATATATATATATATATATATATATATATATATATATATATATATATATATATATATATATATATATATATATATATTACTTCATTTATAAAATAATGTAAGAAATTGATATCTAATTAAAAATCAATAAACCTTGTTATAAAAACAAACACCACTTGTATTTAATTATTCATTTTTGAAAACATAATCAATCTTTGACTTTGTTTTTTTTCAAACATCTGACGTGGATATAGGGTGTCCCCTTTTTTATCAGGAAATAATGTACTGAGGCGTAATAGGAAGAATTATTTATTTGTTTATGTATATTTAAATTATGTAAATATGTCATAACGTTACTTAAAATAACCAAAGAAATCTTTGGAGGATTTAACTGTACCTGCGACACAATTAGAAGGATAAGATGCCTCAGTGAGAAAACATTACACTGTCAGCACAATGGCTTAAGGTCATTAAAGAATCGGGGCTCCCTCTTGCGATTGGTTAAATTTAAAAACAAATATCGAGGTTATTGTGACGTAGTCCGATTTTTTTACTCATGGAAAGTAACTACTAATGTCCTCCGTCTGGTAACAAGTCAAAACACGGCGCTAAATTCTGCCACTCAACACACATTGTAAAAGATAAAACGGAGAGTTTCACATAAGGCTCTCTTTGTTCTCTGTTTTAAAAAATATATAATTTAGCAAACAAAAAAAAATTGAAAATTGTATTTAAAAAAGATGAGTGGTCTACTAGGAACCTGCCTCATCATTTTAGACCGATGATACCAAATTATAGTATTGTATCGTATGGTGACATATTTAAAACATAAATAATTATAAATAGTTACAATTCGACCAGTTTTTTTCGAAGAGAATTAAAAATATAAGCTTCATCCCGCATTTGTTAGTGTCAAAACATACTGTTCTTTAACGGTGTGTATTTAATTGTGTGTTTCACTGCGGAGCTCAACGCTGCTCTGAGCGCCGCATTGTAACATGGAGGGGGGGGGGGAGTGGGTGTTAAGCTACAGTCAATTAAAGTTATTTCTTATTATAGCCTTTTTTCATAATTGGGATATCTAAATAAATTAAAAAAATCAATTTGAAAGAAGTTCCTGAAGTTACCACGTCCAACCGAACAAACATGATGAAGGTGATGTTAATATAGAAAAATATAAACTTAATAGGACGTTGTTTACAGTTAAGATATTTTTAAACTGTGTCACACAAACATTATATTATTAAATGTAGGACAAAATGATTAATTAATCGATTTTTCCTGGGAATTTTTTTGGTAAAATCGATTTTATTTATTTTTACTTCATATTTTTTAAGGTTAAAAATATCATTATAAAAATGAGACCCAAGTTCAACATTAAAAATTTACACAGCTATCGAAATGAGTGCCAAATTCTGTGCCCAAAAAAATTAATTTATTTTAAAATATATAAGTAATTGATAGTAAATATATAATTAATTAATAGAATGGCGTTTGTCTTATTGGCCTTTGGCAAAATATCTTAAAATATGGCCTTACATATTAATGCTGCAACTAGATAGATAGAAATTATATTAATTAGTTGGATATTCTTCGGGAATCAAATCCAGTACTCACATCTAAAGTCAGACGTTAACCCATTACAAGATAATGCTTCGTTTAAAGGTTTGAACATAGCGGTACACTCCTGCATGTCAAAGTCATGTACAATTTTCTCTATATAACAGGCAAATAGTGTTAAGACACTTCACTCTCTCGTTCTCTGCTTTCTAAGATATATATTACGATACAAATTATGGTAATAGAACTCAATATTGTTTTTTTAAACTATTGCCGAGGCGCATCGTCCACTAGTAAAACGGTAAAACGGTTTATAGGTTCAATTCCAGGTTGGGGAGGGTAGTAATTCGCACTCTGGCAAGTAAGCACGGCGCGGCGCGGCGTTGAGTTTCGCCACTCAACACCCAGCACCTTGAGAGGTGGAAAGCGGGGAACGGAAATTAACACTAGGCTCCTGCAGTTTCTGCGATTCATTCTGTCTACCCTGCTATGTGCGTGACAAAGCTTAAGCTAAAAAATCATCTTTTCCGTGTAATCTTATTTCATTTGTGTCACATTTGTATAAAATTTAAAATAAAACATTCATATACTATATTATTTTCTTCAATATCGATTTCATAGTCGATAAATTATCAATAAATTGATGTAACGGTAACACTGTAATAAAGATAAGAAAGATAGTATCTTAAGTGAATTATGGTTACATTAGACTTATTGATTAGAAGATCATTTTAGTTGTAATTAATTGATAATGAAGCAATTAAGGTGTCATTAAATAAGGTAAAATTGAAGCACATTATATTTAAACCTAAGGTACAGGAAGGATTCGAAGCCATAAACGCGATTGTTTTGGGTTCAATTCCCAGTAGAGGGAATGATGTACATATTTTTTTTCTTTAACTTTTTAAGAAAGTTGGAGAGCGGCGTTCAGTTCTGCTACTTTAACACGCAATAGCTTAATAATTAGCAGACGTAAATTGGCTTGGAAGTGGTACCGGAGCATACTAAGATACCTCAGTCTACCCTGTTGTTTGTGGGATAAAGCGTGAAGCTATGTTTTTAATTGTAATATAAATTATACTTAAGAAGGTTGAAAATTCCTTGTAATATTACCTATACGTTTTAAAATTTATAAAGCGAAAAAGGTTATCCCGTTGAGGTACTACATTTTATATTAATACCGTTCACTAATTAATTAAATTAATATTTAATATAAAACTTTGCCGTAACATAGCTTATGACAGAATAATATATTAGATATACAGTTTATTATTTACATATACAATTACAGTTTACAATCAAATAAAAAAATTATAGTGCAGTAAAAGCGAGCGAAGCCGCGAACAGGTTGCTAAGACGATCGTGAAAAAAAAAAAAAGAAATTGTTGTGAAGATTTATTTTATGGCCTAACTTTGTCAGTATACTTTTAAGCACTTAAGGTTGACATTTTTAAGTGTTTGATAAATTTAGCTAAACAAGTTTAAACAACATAAAAATATTAAAATAATCGCACGATTATTCGATTATGCAAAATCGATATTTGCGTTGTCATCGTCATAAATCGATAACCACGCCTACTAAAATTGTAATTGCTTGTCAATGCAAATAAGTTACAGTTGTGTGACACGTGACACATTCAACAGGTGATTTACTACAGCCTTTAGCCTATAGCCTACTTCTATGAGTAGACTATATAAGAATATAATGTTTTTTTGCACAATATATATATATATATATATATATATATATATATATATATATATATATATATATATATATATATATATATATATATATATATATATATATATATATATATATATATATATATATATATATATATATATATATATATATATATATATATATATATATATATATATATATATATATATATATATATATATATATATATATATATATGTTTTTTTAGCTTTACGCTTTATCCCGCATAAAGCAGGGTAGGCAGAGAGAACTGCAGGAACTATAGGAACTTAATGTTAGGACACTCCGTTGCTTAGCCCCTGCTTTCTCCGACCTCGCATTCCACCTTTTTCGAGGCATTGCGTGTTGAGTGGCGGAACTCAACGTCGCGCTTTGCCTAGTTTTCAGAGCGAAGAAAATGGAAAAATACATCTGCCCCGAGTGGAAATCGAACCCTCAAACCGTCCTATTTACAAGAAGGCGTGGCGTCTCTGCTTTCTGCAAGACTGATATCTACTACTGACACTTGATGACTTAAATACAAATAAATTTGTTAAATTTGTTATAAGAATACATGATTAGTTTTTTTAAAGTCAAAAACATTACCCTCGTATTACTAAAGTTAAAAGTGCTTGTCTTCTTCTCTTTCTTTTAGCTTCACGCTTTGTCCCGTTTATAGCAGGGTAGGCAGAGGAAACTGCAGGAACCATGGGAACCTAGTGTTAAAACACTCCGTCCGCTGCTTTCTGCCTTTTCGACGCATTGCGTGTTGACTGGCGGTATTCAACGCTAAGAAAATGGAAATGAAACATCAAACCCTGAGTTCCCACTCGGGGTTTGATTCGAATCCACGAACCATCACGTTTACAATAATTAAATTTTAACGAAATCACCTTTGTCGCCTTTTTCAGCAATTAATTCAAAATGTTTATTTCACAATGTAAAAATTTACAAATTGCTTTTGTATGACTTTTATTATATTATAAGGTTTTATTTTCGTGACATTAAACAAGTAACTGGGTTTAAGGTTCAAATAACTTTTAAAAATATATAAGAAACTGCATAAAAATTCTTTTTGGATAACGGAATTATTATATACTAGCTTATACACGCGGATTCGCTCGCAATTTAGTAATTAAATAAGTACTGTACGATTCACGAAAGAAGACCATAAACGGCGGCCGTCTTCGCACTTACACTCCAGAAGAAAAAGCTTTAGGGATAATAATATTTTAATATTTGTTCAATAATTTACGCAATATTGTAAGCTAGCTGCCCCGGCTTCGAACAAGTATTTAATGTATTTGTTGAACCTTCCTCTTGTTTCTTCATCGATGTGGTCACTTTAAACAATTTTCCTCTTTAGATTTTAGTTTGTCACATAGTTTTCTCCATTCCTCAGGTATTAGGTTAATTATTTCTTTAATGAAATCTACAACGCGTGTTGTATCGAACTTCTCGACTGTCTCGATTCAAAGTCAAAAAATTATAAACGGTAAAAATAGCAAATAATTTCAATACAACAATAAATCTCAAAAAAATTACCAACAAGTAAAGGTTAACAAATAAAAAAGCAATTTAAAACAAAGAAATACTTCTTTCCGACTGTACTTGACAGCAGTGTGCGTGCGTCCACCTAGCGAAAGACAAATAGCGAGTGAGCAGCCTACGACAAGACTCACGCGCACCAATGGCGTTGCATCGATCTTGTCGCATTCCGCTCGCACCTCAACCCATACCTCCAAAGGGATCTAAAATATGACTTTTACGCATGGTCATCTTTCGTGAATCGTACAGTATTAGATTTCATTGCCAAAGAAATTAATCAATTATAACTACATGACAGTCCCACAATTGTCAATTTGAATGAAGTTTGTAATACCTACTTAAAATATACTCTATTGCTAAGACTATAGCCAATTGAAATAAATGTTGACGTAGGGAAAGCTAAAAAGCGTTCAAGTAGTAGTTCTAATATTTTCCCACTACAAAAAAATATCACTGTCGCAGTATCACCGTCGTGGCACAGAGGCGCAACGTCTGCCTGTAACGCGACGGTTTCTCGGTTCGATCCCCAGTCGGAGAAGATGGATTTTTCTATTTCCATTTTCTTCGCTCTGGCAAACTAGGCAAAGCGCGGCGGTGAGTTCCGCCAGTCAACTTACAATGCCTCGAAAAAGGCGGAAAGCGGGGACTGAGAAAGCAGGGACTAAGCAACGGAGTGTCTTAACACTAGGTTCCCACGGTCCCTGCAGTTCCCTCTGCCTACCCTGCCATGTGCTGGATAAAGCGTGAAGCTAAAAAAAAATATCATACCTCCAAAAGTATGTGTATAACATCTAACAAACAAAAATACATACGCATTAATTATTATTAAGGATGTATATATACGAGAGAAAATATTAACGACAGTATTTCCTGTCGTATACATACATCCTTAATAATAATATCTTTTTTTGCTTCACTGCATAAAACAATGTAGGCAAAGGTAACCTAGAATTAAAATATTCAAGAAACTCAGCGGGATTTTTCTTTTTTTTTTAAGTGGTCAATATTTTTACATTAATTCAGTTTGATAATGACACATTTGAAACAGACTGGAGCGAGCATCTCATTCCCAAGGTGTGTTGTCATTTAAAAAATCATTAATCAGGTAATAACCTTTAACACACAAACGTCTTTTCACAATTCTTTTAAATTGTGATATAGAGCATTGTTGGACGTTTTCTGGGATCCTATTGTAAAAGAGTACACACTGCCCCATGAAAGAATTGCGGACTCGTTGCAATCTAGTTATAGGCGCTGTAAGTTTAAGCCTATTTCTAGTATACATATTATGTGAATCACCGATTTTCTCAAAATCATTAATATTCTTTTTAACGTACATGACATTTACAAAGATATATTGAGAATCTTTAGGTCCTAGATTATAAATTGCACGAATAGCTCACTTCTGCAAAACAAAAATTGATTTAACACCGGCTGCATTACCCCATAGTATGATGCCGTAAGACATAATACTATGAAAGTAGCTAAAGTAAACGAGGCGAGCCGTTTCCACGTCAGTCAAGGATCTAATTTTCTTAACTGCAAAAACTGCTGAGCTAAGTCTATTCGCCAATCCCTCAATATGAGCTCCCCACTGTAATTTGGAGTCAATGTTGATACTGAGAAAAACCGTAGAATCAACAGGATCAACGGCTTCACCATTTAAGAGTACATTGGTTTTCACAATTTTCGTGCAGGGCGTTCTAAAAATAACACATTTAGTTTTCTTACTGTTCAATAGTAAATTATTAGCACTAAACCAGTGCACTACTTTCGAGAGGGCATTGTTTACATCGTCAAATACATTTTGTTATCTTTTCATTTTAAAAATTAATGAAGTATCATCCGCAAACAATACTATCTCGTGGCTTCTTTCAACTAAATATGGTAAACCATTTATATATATTAAAAACAGGAAAGGACCAAGAATAGACCCCTGTGGTACTCCCATACTGATTAATGACCCAGGGGATCTCTTGTCGTGTCTTGTAACATCAACCTTCTGAAACCTGTTAGACAAATAAGATTTCAGAAGATCGAGAGCACGTCCTCTTATGCAGTAATGATGTAGCTTCATGACCAATGTAGAGTGCTGAACGCAATCAAAGGCCTTGGACAGGTCACAGAACATACCAAGAGCATCCTGCGACCCTTCCCAGGCCTCATAGATATTCTTTAGTAGAGCTATTCCAGCGTTTGCAGTAAAACCAGCGACCCAGCGACCCTTAGTAAAACCATACTGTTTATTGTCCAAAAGATTATACACACAAAAATGCTCTGATATTTGGTTTAAAATGATTTTTTCAAAAATTTTACTAAATGAGGGTAGTACAGCAACCGGTCAAAAGTTGTTAGGATTGTCTGTACTACCTGATTTAAAAAGGGGTATGACTTTACTAAATTTCATTAGGTCAGGAAACACACCATACACTATACATTTATTAAATATAGTCGCGAGTTGGGGAGCAATACCTTCTATTATATAATTAATTAGTTTAACAGAAATGCCCCATAAATCTACTATTTTTTTCATATCAAGGGACTTAAAGGCCTTAACAATTTCTTTTGAATTCACTACTTTAAATTTAAAATTTACATTGCATTCCTCTATGTTCCCCCTAAGCAATGATTCGGCGACGGTTGTGGAAGATATAAGAGCCTCGGTTGTAGAGACTGGAATATCAGCAAAGAACATCTCAAAAGTACAACTTCTTGTTCTGAAGTGGTATAACCATTATCAATTTTCAATTTAAATTTATTGTTCTTTGCGGTTCTTAGTCTTTCCAGTCTCACAATTTATTATGTTCCATGTCATTTTAACTTTATCCACAGAATTTTTAATTTTATTTTTTATATGTATACATTTTGCCATGGAACATACTTTTTTAAATATTTTAGAGTAGGTCCTAACATAGTCATTAAATGATTAAATGATTTACTATGGTTAGCATTTCATGGATTCACCGTGCGGGTGCCGGGCCCATCGCGTTGTAGGAAGAGGAGCTCCGATCAGCGCTTGGGACTTGCGACCCAAGTGTAGGTTTAAAGGGGCCCCTTTAAAATGCTATAACGCTCACCTTCACTGTCCGAGCTCCTCCCACTACCTAACCAAATTCGAAATGATTCCGCTAATGCCGCCTTTGAGGTACGTTCTAGAAATGTATTAGTAATAGTTCTAGACAGGCCGAGATCTTTTAGTAAGCTAAAGAGAGATTTCGCTATTATACCTCTCGCTCCTACTTCCACCGCGTATGAATTTACTCTAAACCTATTCCTGGTCAGTTCGTTAGTAAGCTCGAAATATTTATTAAGTTTGAAGTTATGACTTTTAGGGATATTTGTCTCCCACGGAACTGTAAGTTCTACCAGTACTACGCGTTTTAGGTTTCAAGAATAAAGAAAAATATCCGGTCTGGATGACGAAACACCAATGTCCTCAGGGATTTTATACTGTTTCTTATACGTGTCCATCAAAAGAGTCCAATCAGGAGCTGGATCTAATATTGAGAAAGGTTTTTGCGTGTGTTTTTTAACAGAACCTTCTTTCACAAACTCTATTAACACTACAGACCCTTGGTCCGTAGTCTTTTTAACTTATACTATATGTTCTTATCATAAATATTTATTATATTATTTTAAACATATAGTTTACAGGGTGTATCTAACACGGAGGCCGTTATCAAAACTACTTATAGGAGATAATATTTCAAGGCTGCATACAAAAAACTAGTTCACAATTAACTATAGTTTAGGCACAGGATCATTTTTCCCATTTCACGATATTTATACGTGCTGTGTAACGCGTGAGGTAGACATCATTAAATACGAATGACGTACTACAAAAATACTATTAAACGTTGTCATTCTGTCACCTTTCATTCAAAAAATAATCTAATGAGAAAGAGCTATATCTCTGTCCCGCTCTGACAGTACAGTGTACGCTCGCGTCAAACTTGACTAATGGCGTTTTATTTTGGAACAAGAATTTAATTATTTATTTTATTTGTAAAAATTTTTTTTTATTTTTGAAGATTTTACTTGTTTTATAATTTAACAAGTTTGTAAAGGCTAGTTAATACTATGCTTTACATGACGGTCGTGGTAACAGTCACACCTGTATAGAATAATATATTAATCATAATGAACTCTTATATTTTCATTTTTTTTAATATTTCTTGTTACTTAGAATTAAGGCTTTGTTAGATTTAGAGCGAATTATATAAATTTATCTATTATTTTTGTTAAATGGTTTTTATTATTATTATTTATTTAAATTATATGTATTTTTTAAATAATATATGTATTATTAATAACATATCGTTATTTTACAATTAATAACAAGTAACCGTCGTAGCGCAGAGGCGCAGCGTTTGCCTGTAAGTGCGATAGTTTGTGGGTTCGATTCCCATGAGAGGAAGATGGATTTTTCTATCCCCATTTTCTTCGCTCTGGCCACTATGCAAAAGCGTGGCGTTGAGTTCCGTCACTCAACACGTAATGCCTCGAAAACGGTGGAATCTGGAAATTTGCAATATTTAAATTTGCACCACGCCTCGTTCTAGTAACATGATATCGTCATTTTTCTATTAGGTTGCCAGAACGAGATCTAATTTGGTGTAAAATAAAGTTTATTATATTAAAACTTATTACATTTTTTATTAGCTCCATGCTTTATATTGCACATGGCATGGTAGGCAGAGGGAACAGCAGGAACCTTAGAAACCTAGTATTAAGACACGTCGTTGCTTAGTCTCTGCTTTCCGCCTTTTTTTGAGGCGTTGCTTGTTGAGTGGCGGAATTTAACGCCGCGCTTTGCCTAGTTGCCAGAGCGATGAAAATAGAAATAGAAGGACGCATCTTCCTTGATTGGGAATCGAATCCAAAAACCGTCGCGTTACAGGCAGACGCTACGCCTCTGCGTCAGGACGGTCCTCAAAAAGTTTATTTTATTTAATTACCCACTTTCGTTTTGATTATGTGTGTTATTAAATGAAACGATAGTATAAAGTGACCCGACTGTTTAAGTTTGGGAACTTAGAATTTGCTGTGTGCCATACAGTCTTACTAATTTCTATTCAACACTAAGGCGTAGCCGCTGTTAAGAACTAGTTACGACGCAATCTCATATATTTAACACATTCATAGTTTTTATCGATACAAAGACATTAAAACGGACAAATTGCTATCAAATTTATTAGAACTCATTTCCATTAATGTATTTACATATTATGCGTCAAATAAATTATTTTATTTTTATTTCATTAGTCATGCGTTCGTAAAATTTAATTTGAAATGTTGTTTTGACGCCGATATATATATATATATATATATATATATATATATATATATATATATATATATATATATATATATATATATATATATATATATATATATATATATATATATATATATATATATATATATATATATATATATATATATATATATATATATGAATGAATTTGGAATCTGTCATTTTTATATGATTGCTTGATGTGTTTTCTTATTTTCGCGCCATTATATTGTTAAATATTTTGTTATATTATAATGGAGTGGGGTGATAAAGAGAACCGAATCGCTGTGATTGCCTTACATAAAGTAGGTATGGAGAAAAGTGCAATTTTTAAAACCCTCCACCCGCTTGGTATTAGTCAAATGTTTGTTTACCGGGCTATTGATAGGTACAATGATACCTCCTCTGTTTGTGACAGAAAAAGATCTGGCCGTCCACGTACCGTTCGTGTGAAAAAGGTGATTAAAGCAGTTAGGGAAAGAATTCGAAGAAATCCTGTCCGTAAGCAAAAGATTTTATCTCGGGAGATGAAGATAGCTCCTAGAACCATGTCGCGTATATTAAAAGATGACTTAGGACTTGCAGCCTATAAGAGACGTACTGGTCACTTCTTAACTGATAATTTAAAGAAGAATAGGGTGGTAAAATCCAAACAACTACTTAAGCGGTACGCAAAGGGAGGTCACAAAAAAAATTTGTTTACGGATGAGAAAATTTTTACAATTGAGCAGTATTTTAATAAACAAAATGACCGTATTTATGCTGGAAGCTCTAAAGAAGCTTCGCAATTAGTAAACAGAGTACAACGTGGGCATTATCCCACTTCAGTGATGGTTTGGTGGGGTGTTAGCTATGAAGGGGTGACTGAGCCATATTTTTGTGAAAAAGGTATTAAAACGTCGGCACAAGTTTATCAAAATACCATTCTTGAGACGGTAGTTAAGTCTTTATCTAACACCATGTTCAATAACAAAGAATGGTGCTTTCAACAAGACTCGGCACCGGGTCATAGAGCTCGATCCACCCAATCTTGGTTGAAAACTAACGTTCCGGACTTTATCAGCACTGAAAACTGGCCGTCGTCAAGTCCTGACCTAAATCCATTGGATTATGATTTATGGTCAGTTTTAGAGAGTAAGGCTTGCTCTAAACGCCATGATAATTTGGAGTCCCTAAAACGATCCATTCGGTTGGCAGTGAAGAATTTTCCTCTAGAAAGAGTTTGTGCTGCTATTGATAACTGGCCTCAACGTTTAAAAGACTGTATTGCAGCCAATGGGGACCACTTCGAATAAACATTGTATATTTTTAATAGTTATATATTGATGTATTAAACTAACTCACTATGAAAGGAATAAATGTTACGTATAAAAAAAAAATCGTGCTTTTCTTTATAACAATATTTATGGCAAAACTAAGTATATATATATATATATATATATATATATATATATATATATATATATATATATATATATATATATATATATATATATATATATATATATATATATATATATATATATATATATATATATATATATATATATATATATATATATATATATATATATATATATATATATATATATATATATATATATATATATATATATATATATATATATATATATATATATATATATATATATATATATATATATATATATATATATATATATATATATATATATATATATATATATATATATATATATATATATATATATATATATATATATATATATATATATATATATATATATATATATATATATATATATATATATATATATATATATATATATATATATATATATATTATATATAGATATATATATATATATATATATATATATATATATATATATATATATATATATATATATATATATACATACATATATACATACATACATACATACATACATACATACATACATACATACATACATACATACATACATATCTTCACGCTCTATCCCTAGCGGGGTAGTCAGAGAGAACGGAGCGCCAAACGCTGCGGTCCCTGCATACCTCTTTCGCCTCGTCCACTGTCATTAACCTCTTCATACATGCTCTCCGGGGAGTCCTCATGCTTTTTACGTGACCTTCCTCCAGTATCTTCGATACTGTGTTTTCGAAAGTCAACCGAGGTCTCCCCTTACCTCTCTTACCACACACTTTTCCATCGTATATCTTTTTTACCATTCTTTCGTCACTCATTCTTTCGACGTGCCCAAACCACCTGAGCACATTCTTCTTCATTCTTACTATGACATCCTCGCCGGTACCTACCATCCTGTGTACCTCTTCGTTGCGGATTCGGTCAGCTAAGCTGACTCCGCATATCCTTCGAAGAGATCGCATCTCCACAGCATTCATCTTTCTTTCATTCTTCTTCTGTAATACCCACGTTTCACTGCCATATAACAGCGTCGGAACCAAAACTGCATTGTGTACGGCCAAACGTGCAGCGAAGCTGACTTTCTGCCGTCTCAACAAGGCAGCTAAGGCACCGTTCATTCTGTTACCGGCAGCAACACGTCTTTCCACATCCATTTCGTATCTACCATCTCTACTTAACATACTTCCCAAGTATACTACTTCATTCACTTGTTCTAATAAATTTCCATTCACGAAAATCTTGCAATCTGTCCTTTCCTCGTCTCTTTCAAATACCAGAACCTTTGTCTTACTTGCATTCAGGCTTAGACCATTAGTTTCACACCCGTCTTTCAGAATGGTGACCAATGCCTGCAACTCGCTTTCTGATGATGCAATAAGCACTGCATCATCTGCGTATAACAAGCAATTTACCTTCAAGTCACCCACTTTTACACCCATATCACTTTCTTTCAGTCCTTGGAGACAGCTATCCAAATACAAATTGAACAACCAAGCCGACATGGCACAGCCCTGTTTGACACCCAATTGGATGCCAAACCGAGGCGACATGTCGGCTCCTACTCGCACACAGACTGAGTGATCTCTATAAAGAGACTTCACAGCCTGCAGCAAAGGTCCGCTCACATTGTACCGGGGTAGTATCTCCCACAATTTCTTTCTCACAACCCTGTCAAACGCCTTTTCCAAGTCCACAAAAGCACACTCCCACAGTAGCCTTTCGGATCTTTCTTGCATTCTTCTCGCTAAAATTTTTGAGTATACTTTACCACCTAAGCTAATCAAACTGATAGCCCTATAGCTTGCACAGTCTATCTGTGAACCTTTGCCTTTATACAAAGGCACGATGACTGCACTTTGCCAATCATCTGGGACCTCCCCCGATTTCCAGCACAAATTGCACAGAAACCAGAACAAGTCCAAGATGCGAGGTCCACCATATTTGATCATCTCGGCAGTAACTCCATCCGCTCCCGCTGACTTCCCACATTTCAAGCTTCTTATTGCACTCTCAACTTCTTTTATACTGATTTCGCCATCTGCTACATCAAGACTCGGCTCGTCGCTGTTACTTGAGGCAGAAGCGTCATCACATTCATACATCTCCTTATAGAATTCCGCCCATCGCTGCAAAACGTGTGATCTGTTTGTGAATATCTCACCGTATATATATATATATATATATATATATATATATATATATATATATATATATATATATATATATATATATATATATATATATATATATATATATATATATATATATATATATATATATATATATATATATATATATATATATATATATATATATATATATATATATATATATATATATATATATATATCTATATATATATATATATATATATATATATATATATATATATATATATATATATATATATATATATATATATATATATATATATATATATCTATATATATATCTATATATATATCTATATATATATATATATATATATATATATATATATATATATATATATATATATATATATATATATATATATATATATATATATATATATATATATATATATATATATATATATAATTAACTTTGTTTTCAGAAGCAACATATGTTTATTTTCACCAAGAGAAATTGAGATATAGCTTATAAAACGACATTTTGTTTATTGAAATATTGATTATATTGGAGAGAACTATGGATCAGCTACGATTTGAATTTAAAATATTGCAGGCGAATGACGGAAAATCCAATGTCTATTGTGTAACCTCAATCACAACAAAAGATGAAAAGATATTTGCTATACCAGAGGAATTACAGCCTACCGGTCTACATAAAGAACTGATAAAGACAACTGCATACAGTAAAGTCAAAAATAGCATTAAAAAAGACATCAATCCCGGAAAGTGTGGATAACAATGACCGAGGAGTTAAAACAAGTTTATATTGATGAAGATGGAAATTTACAGTTTTCAGACCAATACCTCGAAGAGATTAAACAAGCCTCCGGAGGTGTAGAGAAGGATACAAAATCACTGGAATCATTACTCGAAAAAGTAATTGAAAACTGATAAGACAAAAAAACACGAAGTCTAAAGTTGATCGCAGAGAAGTTTGAAATTTATATATACTGGACATGAGAAGATCAATAGATACAGGTACACTGGTGGATCTGATAGCAGCTGGTTTGCCGGGGTTTGTACTAGAGAAGATAAATAGAGAAGCAATAACAGATACTGTTGGTTTATTTAATGAAGTGAGGAAATATGAACATTTAGTAAACAGAAATAAGAATGTGTTTTACAGAAAGTATGAAAACCAAAAGACATATAACAGTAACGAAGAAAGTACTCCATGCAAAACATGTGAAAAGTTGAACAAAAGTACTCGCTACCACCACTGAGACGTTATGCTGGTTCAAGGTAAAAGATGATGAGAAGTTCAATAGAAAAAATATAAGGCATGTTAAAAACTCAGTTATTGAAGCAGAATTGAACGAGATAGAACAAAAAAACTGATTGTAACACCATTAATTATAGTCAAACTCCTAATAAATGAGACATTTGAAATAAATGCAGTATACGATTTAGGTTCAAATGTTTCTCTGATTAATATCAAATTATCAAAATTAAAAACAAACAAAAATGGTTTAAATGAGACAGATTTACAAACAATTAATGGTGTTAATAAGACAAGTGGTTTGACAAAATTAAAAATAAAAATTTTTGAGATAGAAGAAAAAGTGGATGTTTTTATCATTGATGAGCCAAATTTCAAACATGATTTTCTAATTAGATTAGACATAATACAGAAATACAAGTTAGTACAAAATGAGAAGTTGGAAGTAACTCAAAAACAAGACTTGCATGAAGAGAAAATAAAAAAAGACAATGAAAACAAAAATAAAGACAAAGAAGAATACCTAAATATATACCTAGATAAATTTTAATGAGCATATAAAGGAAGAGGATTTTGAAATAAAAGTCAATTATTTAGATGAAAATAAAAGAGAAGTTTATAATTTGATACAGGAACATAAATCAGTATTTGCCAAAGACAAATATGATGTAGGAACAGTTAGAAGATATGAAGCAAGAATTGATCTATTAGTGGACAAATACTGCAGCAAAAGGCCTTATAGGTGTACTTTAGAAGACAAAAAAGAGATAGCGAAACAGATAGCAAAGTTATTAGATAATAATCTTATAGAAGAATCCTACAGTCCATTTGCAGCACCAGTAACCCTGGCATTTAAGAAGGAAGAAAATAAAAAATCAAGACTTTGTACAGACTTCAGAGATTTAAATAAAATAGTAGTACCAGAAGCGCAACCATTCCCATTGATTGAAGACCTAATGATAAAAACAAGGAACTGCAAATATTTTACAAGTCTAGACATAAACTCTGCTTTTTGGTCGATACCCTTAAGAATAGAAGACAGAAGGAAGACTGGATTTGTAACACAAGAAGGACACTTCCAATGGACTTGTCTACCATTCGGACTGAAGACAGCTCCTGCAATATTTCAACGAATACTAAGTAATATACTGAGAAAATATAAACTTACTGATTTTGCCGTGAATTATATAGATGATATACTAATATTTTCAGATTCATTTGAAGAACACATCAATCACTTGAAGCAATTGTTGAAAGCCATTGAAACAGAAGGATTTCGATTAAAGTTTACAAAATGTACATTTGCATCAGATTCCGTCAAATACCTAGGACACGTCATCCAAAATAACTCGATAAAATCATTGAAGGACAACCTTATTTCAATAAAAAACTTTTCAGTACCGAAAAATCAGAAAAATGTGAGACAATTTTTAGGAAAAGTAAATTTTTACCACAAATACATACCAAGAAGCGCAATAATATTAGACCCACTACATAACTTACTAAGAAAAAATCTAAATTTTAATTGGACAGAAGAATGTCAAAAATCATTTGAAAAAATAAAAATACTCTTGTGTTCACAACCAATTCTGGCGATATTTGATCAAGATTTACCAATCAATATCTATACTGATGCATCGATAGAGGGTGTTGGAGCAATTTTAAAACAGATACAAACAAATGGTGAAGAGAAACCAGTAGCCTACTCTTTAAAAAAACTTAATGAAGCACAAAAAAGAAAAAAGCGATATTTTTAGACTGTTTGGCTATCAAAGAAGCATTGAGATATTGGCGGTATTGGTTAATAGGTAAACCTTTCACAGTTTACTCTGACCATAAACCGTTAGAGAATATGAACTTAAAAGCCAGAACAGATGAAGAATGATATTTACCGCTGTGAACGCTCCATTTTCGAATGGCCTAAATGAAAGGTTAAATCAGACCTTAGTAAACAAGATAAGATGCAAAATTAATGGAGATGGTAAGAAAAAGGCGTGGACTACAATAGCACATGAATGTGTAGAAAAATATAACCGGACTATTCATTCTATAACAGGATATGCACCATGTTACTTATTATATGGTACAGATGTTACTGTTTTGCCTAAAGAACGACGACGACAAGAATGTACACATAATGACTGGATGGAAGCTAAAGAAATTGCCCTGAATAATAGTTTAAAATCAGACAAATACAACAAAGTACGCTATGATAAAAAGTTGGAGATTAGTATATGTAGAAAATGGGAACAAACTAAATAGAAAAAAATTAGACGAACTAAGAATTGGACTATATAAGATTAGAGAGAAGAAATAAAATACAATATACGAGATAGATGTAGAACACAGGAGAACTAGAGAGTCTAACCTGTACCATATTTCAAAACTAATCCCAGTACAAAACTTAGAAGATGGGATAGGAGAAGGAACTTGAAGAGAAAATTCCTGAATGAATTTTTTCCCCAGGGGGGAAAGATGTAAAGAAAGCAGCTTTCTTTCTTTAAATTTGGCGCGTTGCGCGTTGAACGAAACGTCATTGTCTGTGCTTTTTTTTTTTTTTTTTTTTTGTTGACGCAGGGGGAAATCTTCATAGATACCCGACTCCTGGGGGGGAGGCCGGGTTATGTGAGATTGTACTCACTAAAACCCCCTGCGATGGCCGCCACAGCACGAAAAAACGGAGAGGCTACGGGATCGCTTTCGCAGCACGTCCGCGGCCTCTTCCGTGCATTGCTCCGCTCGTGGCTTGCGGAGCCCTTCTCAGGAGGGCGAAGATGGTCTCGCCCTCCCCGCACCCCTCGCTGGTGCGTACACCGGCAGTCCGGGGCCATACCGGACTGCGGTCTTCCTCTCGGCCGTATGAAAATGGATGCGTGAGACCCCCATCTCACGCACCCACGGCCGGAGGGAGTGCCCTATTTATTCCACCCCGGGCACTGAGGCTTGGAGGCCGTGAAGGCGACCCGCAGGTCGCCTCCGCCGAGCGGGATCGGCCCTCTCCCGAGCCCGCTCCGCAGTCTCCTTCTGGACCATGACGGACTCACAGAAGTTGACTACGGCCTCCCACGCCGAATCCCTGCGTAGCATCGCCGACACGACTGCTCGCAGGGAGAGATTTCGCCCGATTTGCTGGACCAAGACTTGCCTCTCCGCGGTCCACGCTGGACACGCCTCCAGCGTGTGTTGGGCAGTGTCTTGGTCCGCCCCGCAGTGGTGGCAAACCGCCGTCGCCTCGCGTCCGATCCTACACAGGTACTCTCCAAAGCAACCGTGACTGGTCAGTACCTGTGTAAGTCGGAAGGTGACTCGTCGCTTCCTTCGCATCCAGGCCTCGAAGGCCGGCAGGATCGCACTCACGACGCGTTTGTGCGCGTACCGATCTCCGCGGAGACGGGCGTACCACGTCGTGTGTGCCCTTCGCTGCTCCTGCCGCCTGAGCGCTTCGAGGACGCTGGCAGGGTAGGACGCACTTCCGCCGCTTTGACGAAGGGCGCGAGTCTGGTCGTAGACCCTCGCGTCCCTCTCCGCCAAGATGTCCAACGGCGGAAAGCACGCCAAAAGGGTCGCCGCCTCGAAGGATATCGTGCGATATCCCCGCACCATGCGGATGGCCACTCTCCGCTGCAGACTCAGGATCTTAGTCTTGCAGCGGCGGGTGCCCGTCAGTCGATGTGACCAAACGGGTGCCCCATAGAGGGCCATCGATCGCACGACACCAGCATAGAGGCGGCGAACCTCCTCCCTCGGTCCCCCGAGATTAGGCAGCAGTCTGTGCAACGCACCTACTACCTTCTCGATCCGGGGGGCCAGGAGCCTGAAGTGCTCTTCAAAGCTCCAGCGACCGTCCAGGACAAGGCCCAGGTATTTCATGTACCTGGACACCTGGACGTTTGAGTCACCTACGCGAATGATCTGCGAATGGGGTGGTTCCCGGCCCACCGGCCACTTGTGGAACCATAGCGCCTCCGTCTTATGCGGCGCTATCTGAAGACCCAATTCGCAGATTTTCGCGACGACGAGTTCGACTCCGAGCTCGGCTCGCCGTCTGGTCATCTCAAAGCTCAACCCACATGCCAGCACCAGCGTGTCATCTGCATAGCAGATCACGCTGACGCCTGCGGGGAGCTCGACACGCAGAACCGCGTCGTACGCGAGATTCCACAGGAGTGGTCCCAGGATCGATCCCTGCGGAACCCCACAGTACACTTCACTCCGGGTCCTAGCACCGTCCTGGCCCACGTACACAATATACCTGTCACGCAAGTAGCTCCCGACAGTCGCCTGCAGGTAGAGAGGCACACGGTGATACACCAGGGCCTCCCTAATGGCAACCCAAGGTAAAGCGTTAAAGGCGTTTACGATATCCAGGCTTATCGCCAATGCCATGCCCCCCCGAGCCACCACCTGCTCCGTCAGGGACCAGACGCGCATGATCGCGTCAACGGTCGAACGACCCTGACGGAAGCCGAATTGGCTGTCGGCCAGGTCGGGACCAACGCACGACAGATGCTCACTGAGACGAGAAGCGACAATCCGCTCGAAGAGCTTGCCAGCCTCGTCCAGCAGGCATATGGGACGGTACGCAGAGGGAGAGTCCGCGTCTCTGCCGTTTTTCCTCAAGAGGACCAGACTTGCCTCCTTCCAGGCCTTGGGGAACGTGGCGTTACGGAGACAACTGTCGAACAGCCGCCTCAGCTTGCCCCCAAGTGAGCCGAAGCCAACACCCACGCCCGTCCCGGAATCCCATCAGGACCGGGCGCTGTGTTCCGGGCACTTAGGCGACCGAGTCAAACTCCTGTTCTGTAACCCTCAACTCGTCGGTCCAAGTGACCGGCGGTAGCGAGGGATACAGGGGACTTGACCGGATCACCGGGAAGAGCGAATCTATCACTCTCCTCAGTAGATCCGGATCTAAGGTCTCCGTCAACGGAGGCATCCACGGGCGTAACTTGCCCAGCACCATGCGGTACGAGCGCCCCCACGGATCCCTGTCGAGTCCCTCGAGGAGCTCGTTCCAGGACCGAGCGCCGGCGTTCGAGATGGCATCTCGCAGCGCCTTCTTGGCCTCCTGGAACGCCCTGTAGGCTTCGTCTCTCTCCTCAGGAGTGGCGCGCCTTCTTCTCCGGGTTCTGCTGGACTGGCGGTGGGCGTGCAAGCATGCGGTACGCAGCTGCGCGATCTCCACCGACCACCAGTGCATCGCCCGGCGCTCGAAGCGGCCTGCCCGGGGCATCGATGCATCGCAGATCGACGCCATCGTGCCCCCGAGGGTGAGTCGGTCTGGTTAGATCGACTCACCCTCGGCGTCGGGCGAAATCTCCTCGACGTTTTCTGGCCAAGCCGCGACGATGGCGGCGGCTTCGAGATGATCTCGGTTTGGCCGCTTGAGGGCCCATCGTCGCGACAGGGTGTCTCCCTGACGACGGCTGGATCGGTCGGGATGGCGGATAGCCACATCGAAAAAGATGTGGCGGTGGTCGGATAGTGTGACCACCTCCTCAGCAACACGCCATCCCGAGAGCATGCGAATCGCAGGAGGAGTCGCCCATGTAAGGTCCACGACCGACTCCCCATGCCACCGCACGCATGTGCTCTCCGACCCGACGTTAATGAGCCGGAGTTCTAAACCAGCCGCCCAGTTGAGAAGCGTCACTCCCTTCGGATCGTTCCTAGAATTACCCCAAACCCTGGCGTGGGCATTGAAGTCTCCCAGGACGATCAGCGGACGGGGAAGGCATCTGCGAACGCAGTCCGCCAGCCCGTCCAGGTACAACTCGTAGTCGGCAAGAGACCTGTTGGGAGAGACGTAGCACCCCACAATGGCCACGGGGCCCCACCGAACGGCCACGAACCCCAGCCCCGCTTCGAGCAGGGAACAGGGTGGGACCCCCACACCGCCCGCCCAATAGACGGCCACGGTGCCAGTGGCGTCCCCAAACCAGCGACACGATAGGGCTCCGCTACGACCGCGAGGCCTATGGACCACTCCGCAATGGTCTGCATTAAAAGTTGCTGAGCATTGCGGCAGTGGTTCAGGTCCGTCTGCAGCACCCTTACTCCCGCGAATGGGAGACCTCCATGGCCTTCTGCGGAGCAGAGCCCGGTGCTGAGGCGATAGCCTCGGCGGTCGTATGAGCTGGGGTGGAAGGAGTGGTCTTTTTACCCTTCTTCCTCCCACCACCCGTCTGGCAGCATGTCTTTGCGCCCAGACGATGGGCCGACGGGCGACCCATATCTGAGCACAAGGGGCACCGGAGCGTCTTGGCCATGCATTGGCTCGCTCTGTGACCGCGCTCTCCACAGGCGAAGCACCGGTCGCTTCGGTCTGCCCCATTCGGACACGTCTGCCCAACGTGGCCCTTCTCGAGGCACCGGAAGCAATATAGCGGCCTTGCCTCCAGCACCTCGACCCTGGCGGAGCCCCATCCCACGCGGATGTGTGAGGTCGTCGCCAGCTTGCGCACGGCGGCGAGAGGACACCTCACATGTGCCGTGCCCAGTGACATGGGTGTCCGACGGATACTGCCAACGGTGACATTCTCCGTCGAACACCCACTTGCCTCTGTGATGGCCGTCGCCACCTCCTCTGGTGTTGTGGCGTCGTCCAGGCCGAGCACTCGTAGCTCGCCCGTTTTCATTGGGCGAGCCACCCTCACATTGAGATCCTTCAAGACCTCACGCATCCGCGCTGCGAGACGGTCGGCCTTGGCGTCACTGTCGGTGCCCCCGATGTTCAACAGGATCCCGCCAGTGACGGCCCTCTTAGACTCGACCGTCTCGATACCGAGGTCAGAGAGCTGAACCCGCGTACGGGCAGCTCGCATGACCTCAGTATAGGTCGTCGTCGCGCCTGCGACGACCGTAATGGCGACTGCCGCGGTCACCGGCACCTTTGGGAGCCTCCTCTTAGGCGCCTTCTTTGCCGCAGGCTTTTTGGCGGCAGGCTGGGAAGGCGCCTTCGACCGCGATCCAGGTTGCGCTTTCCTGGCCGCGACCAACGCCAAAGACTCGGCAGAAGCCGTCGGACGAGAGGAAGAGGGAGAAGTCGCGGACACTGGTGGTAAATCGGTGATCGGCGGAGGAGCCGGTCCCGCCCTCCTCCTTCTCTTCCTGTTTCTCCTTTTCCTGGGCGGAGGAGGCTCTGCCAAGGGGGCTTCCACAGGCCGAATCGGCGCAGCACTCCCCGTCAGTGTGGGTCTAAGCGCCCTGTCGGGGAAGAGCTCTGTCCTGAAGGCGGCCAGCTTCTCCTCCATGAGGGCTCCGATGGGGAGCACATCGGATATATATATATATATATATATATATATATATATATATATATATATATATATATATATATATATATATATATATATATATATATATATATATATATATATATATATATATATATATATATATACATGTGTGTGTAAACTAACGTTGTATATATATAAATTAACGACTCCATTGCTTCGCTCTTCGCTCCATCGAACCCAATATTATTTTAATATACATATATGTATATATATATATATATATGATTTTTATGTATGTTTTACCCACATACATAGATGTTTTTTATGTTTTCTTTTCGAATCACAATTTAAAAATAAGTATCACAAGTTGTTATAATACTGAAGAATGTTGTTAGGTTAGTTTTTACTTGTACGTGTTATTTTTGAAATGGCGCCATCGTGTCGCTGACAGTCAACTTATGACTGTTAACGCAACGGTTGCAGGTTCGATTCCTTGTTAACATCACGCTCTATTCCCAACGGGGTAGTCAGAGAGAATCTGTCCCTGCACACTCTCCCGCCTCGTCCACTGTCATTGACCTCTTCATATACTCTCCGGGATTCCTCATGCTTTTCACGTGACCTTCCTCCAGTATCTTCGATACTGTGTTTTCGAAAGTCAACCGAGGTCTCCCCTTACCTCTCTTACCACTTTTGCTTTCTATATCTTTTTAAGATAACGTTTCAAAACTATATTATTTTTCCTATAATAATACGTACAGGAAAATGTTATACAATTTTATATTATCTATAAAATATACGTAATAATTTGTGTAATGACCTGATATATCAAATGGAGTAATTAATTGTATGTGACCTTAATCGTTGTTTAATTGATTAGTGTGTTTGGTTAATATAGTAATTATATGTTATTTGAATAAAAAAATATATACATATTTTTTTTAGCTTCACGCTTTATCCCGCAAATTGCAGAATAGGCAGAGAGGGAACCGCAGGAACCATATGAACCTAGTGTTAATACACTCCGCTTAGTTCCTCCTTTCTCCGTCCCCACGTTCCGGCTTTTGACATATACATATTAATATATATTATGTTGTTTGTATCACAAAACTAATTTAACTACTGTTAAATTAGTTTTTTGATTTAATTAGTTTTATGGGTCGAACTTCAAACATCTTGTAAGGGTTTTTCTTTGATACAAAAACCTTAAAAAATATAGACCCAGTCTGTTTATAAAAAAATAATAGTTTTTATAGCTTCACGCTGTAACCCGCATAGCTGGCTAGGTTAGGCAGATGGAACATAAGGTTAGTTCCCTCCGCCTATAGAGACATTGCATATTGAGTGGTGGAGCTAAACTCCGCGCTGTGTCTTCTTAATAATGTGAAAAATCTTCGAATTCGCTTCCTACTTGGGGAAGTTAGATTTATCCATTTTTAATTTCTTTGCATTGGTAACTAGACAAAGCGCGGCGTTGAGTTCCGCCACTCAACAAGCAATGCCTCGAAAAAAGGCGGAAAGCAAGGAACGGACTGAGTCTTATGATTCCTACAGTTTCCTCTGCCTACCCTGCTAAATGCGGGATTAAGCGTGAAGGTATAAAAAATAATTAAAGCAAACCACTTTAAGTATAGAAAGACACTTGATCTAGTTTGAATATATAATTTTTTTTTGTTATTCTATTTTAAAACCCATATTGATGTATAAATATAGATATTTATTTACGTTGTTTGCTTGTAACGTGGTTCTCAAAGTGTTGTGTATTATTTACAATGAGGCATATTTTTATGTATACCGCCACGCTACGGTTAAAGGTAATACCTGCACGCGGTATTCCTCGTACAGCAGGGTAGGTATAGGAAATTTAGTGTTAAGATACTACGTTCTCCGCTTTTCGCCTTTTTCAAGGCTGCGCGTGTTTAGTGGCGGAACTCAACGCCATGCTTTGCCTAGTTGCCAATATGAAAAAAAAATTAAAGCAATTCCTCCTCCCGTAATGTGTATCGAATCATGGGAATCGAACCCACAAACTATCGAACCCACAACTATCTAACTATCTATTATAACTTTATTTCGCTCCACGCTTTATCCCGCATATTGCAGGGTAGGCAGAGGGAACTGGAGCAACTGTTTCAACCTAGTGTTAAGACACTCCGTTGCTTAGTCCCTGCTTTCTCCGTCCCCACTTTCCGCCTTGTTCGAGTTGAGTGGCATTGCGTGTTGAGTGGCGGAACTCAACGCCGCGCTTTTGCCTAGTTGCTAAAGCGAAGAAAATGGAAATAGAAAAATCCATCTTCCCCTCATGGGAATCGAACCCACAAACTATCTTACAGGCACATTATACCACTACGCTGCGACGGTAATTTTTTATTATAACTTTATTTAAATAACCGAATTAAATTACACGTATCTTCTCTGCTATAAATTAATTGAAATGTCGGTGAGCAATAAAATAAATGAATTCTAAATAAATATTTACACATTTTTTATACCTCATTATAAATGGTTGAAGCATAAACGAAATTCTTGTTGAATTTAGTTTAGTAAATATGTATACGACCTTCCTTGTACTAAATCATCTGGTTCTCTATATTTTCCAACCAATTTATGGCGCTTTGTATAGCGGAGTTTAACGCCGCTTTGTATTAAATAGAGTGGAATTGTATTAAAATTATATAGTTAAAAAATCTCTTAACAATTAAAAAGTACCTGCTAGAAGTGTCGTCAAGTGTAATTTTTGCTAAGGGAAAATAGCTCGGAAATAAAAAATTCAATAAATTAAAGTAAAAATTGAATTTTTTATAATTAATTATAAAATTTATTATAATTTCTTTGTTTTTTTTTTTAGCTCCACGCTTTATCCCACATATAGAAGGGTAGGCAGAGGGAACCGCAGGAACCGTGGGTACCTAGTGTTCAGACACTCCCATTTCTTTCTGCCTTCTTAGCCGTCGATGGTGAGAGTAATCGCGATACAAGCCGTGATAGATATGTAAAATTTACAAAAGATTATTAATATATTAATTAGAATAGTATTGTAAGGATATAAGATGCTGTAAACATAAAAGTAACAGGTTCCCATTAGAAGTACAAGCGGGATACATGGTGAATGTCTTTTTTATAGCTTCACGCTTTATCCCGTACATGGCAGAGTAGGCAGAGGGAACTAGAGGAACCATAGGAACCTAGTGGTATGACAAGAAGAATTATGAATATGGGTAGAATAAAGCGTGAAACCCCAAGAAAAAGTAATTATTCAATACTTTCTGAGATTAGCGCGGACAAACATACTGTCCAGCTTTACATTACACTACAAATAAAGATTAATAAATTCATTGTATATTATTACAATATATTACTGTAATGTTCGATAATATTGACGTCAATTTTCATTTCGGGTTTTTTCCTCTGACATATATTTATCTCGTATTTGAATATATATATATATATATATATATATATATATATATATATATATATATATATATATATATATATATATATATATATATATATATATATATATATATATATATATATATATATATATATATATATATATATATATATATATATATATATATATATATATATATATATATGTATATATGTATATATGTATATATATGTATATATATGTGTATATATATGTATATATATAGATTTTAATAGCTAAAAATAGCTTAAATCATTATTATTTAAGTTAGGCCACTTTCTAACCTTGTTTTCTAGGCCCTATTATATAAAATATATGGTGACATTTTCAAATTATATATGTAACTAGAAAGCTAAGGTTAATATAAGAATAAAACTACAATTAAGTGTTTGGTTTAGATTTTGACAAAACCAGTAATATGTAAATGAGACGGACAGATGTACGTAAATATATAGTTGTACATAATAAAGTTGACAAATTAATAGATAAAATGTTAATAAAACTATCATGGAGCTGTTAAATGTGACCTTCTATGATGTGATGGTCATGTGAGGACTTCGGTGGATCAAATCTGTTATTATTCATCAAAAACATAGTTATATTTTCCGATTTTGTCAGTAAATTTGTAATCTATAATTTGTAATCTATAATATAATATAATAAAAACAATAGTTTGTAGTCCCTAAATAGTAGTATATAAGACGTAGCCTGTAATCTGTAATCTCTAATTTCCATTGTACTTGAATAAGTAAGAAGCTCTGACCTTACACGAATTATGCGCACCCTCTGTGTAAAAAAAGCTCCCTTGCAATTATTAACTGTTCAGATGATCTTAATTGCGAATGGAGTCCCACAAGGCTACGTACTGTCGCCTGTTCTATATAACGTTTACAGCATTAATACATACATTAATACTAAAACAATAAAAAATTATTAAGAAAATTTTCCGTTGAGAGAGAAACGTAAAATCAAAAACAAATAATTTTATTAAAAATAAACGTATATTAGCCTTATTTTCGAACGTCAAACACTTTATCACTGGTAAGCTAAAATTAATACCTCAGACCCGATAACAACCTACGCAAGAAACCTCAGCAAGACTTTTTTGTCTTTTTTTAATTGGTAATTGATAATAATTTATTATTCATACATGGTCACGATGACACTATCCTAATCAAAATGTCACTATAAAACACGAGAACCCTCCTGTAAAGATTGGAAGTGAAGTTTAGAAGTAGGCAAAAATACATAGAACTAGGCTTCCAAATTATGAACGATAGTAGTAAATCAATCCACATAATAATCTTGAAACATTAAATACTGATCACAGAGACACTAAAGTAAAAGTGGGGTGGCGTAGAGGCGATACGTCTGCCTGTAAATGCAATTAGGCAAGCATGGCGTTAAGTTCTGTTGAGAGTTAACATTAAGTTCGTACAGTTCAGTCTGCGTAACCTAGTGTGAGTCGGATAAAGCGTGAAGTTAAAAAAAGAAAAAAAAGAGTTTACAGTAGTTAGTAAAAAAAAACTTATATAAACTAGAAAAAGCGCGGCGTTGAGTTCCGCCACTCGACACGCAATGCCTCGAAAAAGGCGGAAAGCGGGGACGAAGAAAGCAGGGACTAAGCAACGGAGTGTCTTAACACTAGGTTCCCACTGGTCCCTGCAGTTCCCTCTGTCTACCCTGCCATGTGCGGGATAAAGCGTGAAGCTAATAAAAAAAACACCTTTATATATAGGTAATATATTGATACGTAGTTTGAAAACCACTTGTCAAAGGAACTATGTAATGTAACTAGGTAAGTAATAAGTTAAAAAAAGACTTGTCCCGTTAAAACCTGAATCTGCAATAACCTGGGAACTATTTCGAGATTCATTTTGCATAAAACGACGGTTATAATTTTATTATTGGTGAAGTGTGATTTTTTTATTGGAAATTGCGGGTTCTGTACATATATTAAACTAGCAGTGGGCAGTTTAAATATAATAATAAGATTTTTTTTAGCTTCACGCTTAATCCCGCACATGGCAGGGTAGGTAGAGGGAACTGCAGGGACCGTGGGAACATAGTGTTATGACATTCCGTTGCTTAGTCCCTGCTTTTTCCATCCCCGCTTTCCGCCTTTTTCGAAGCATTGCGTGTTGAGTGACGGACCTCAACGCCGCGCTTTGCCTAGATTGCCAGAGCGAAGAAAATGGAAATAGAAAAATCCATCTTCCCCGACTGGGAATCGAACCCAGAAAGTTGAGCGTTGACGTTGCGCCTCTGCGCCACGATGGTCCTCATAAGATATTGTAAGGTCATTTAACAGCTTTTTTAATAATCATCGCTCTGAAGCGTACAATGAAGAATAGAGGACAAAATCAAATCAAAATCAAAAATTATTTATTCATATAGGTATCACGGATACACTTATGCACGTCAATATTTATCTACTGCCATTACGGAAAGGTGCTTTGTCATGGAGGAGAAGAAATGGCGAAAGAAACTCCTCAGCACATCTTTTAAATAAAAAAAAAAACAATTTTACATAGAACAAATGTATTACAAGTATCGCCTAGCCTATACGGAACTGGTTGCAGAACCGAACAACTTCACGCGTCTTTGTCATTGATATAGTCATCAGCTTCACGCTTTACGCTTTATCCCGCACATGGCAGGGTAGGCAGAGGGAACTGCAGGAACCATAAGAACCTAGTGTTAAGTCACTCCGTTACTTAGTCCCTGCTTACTCCGTCCCCACTTTCCGCCGTTGTCGATGCATTGCGTGTTGAGTGGCGGAACTCAACGCCGCGCTTTGCCTTGGATGCCAGAGCGAAGAAGATGGAAATAGAAAAATCCATCTTCTCCGACTGGGGATCGAACTCAGTAACCGTCGCGTTAGTCGCGTTACAGGCAGACGTTGCGCCTCTGCGCCACGACGGCCTTTGCTAATAAGTTGTGCTTTTGCCTGTTTTTTAAACAATTATATTGGCAAGTTGCGTATCAATTTCGGAATTTAATTAAAAAAAAATACGCTAAGCCCTAAGAGAATTGGAATATGTCTGAATAAAAAAAATAAACTTTAGTGCTTTAATGTTAAAAATTAAAGTCTTGTACATAGGTTAAGTCGGAACGTCGCAGGGCCACTAGTTGGTTGTCTGATCTGATTCTATAACATGACTTTAATGGTTTCCCTCGGGCTTTTTCAGAATTTTGACGCTTGAAATACGAAATTCCAAATTTAAGCAAAAGATGGTTTCGATAACCACTTAGGTACATATATATATTTCTCTTAAAGAAATACATACAAGTGGTTATCGAAACCACTCCCAAACTTTTCTCACATCTACGGAACCCTAAAAGTGGAATCCCACTAAGATCGTAAAGGGTCAAACGCATTAATATTTTGCTTATTACGTAGTAGTAAGAGTTCTGAATAATTTAATGTAATTATTTACTGGAAACAGGTCCTTACTAGAATTTTACTGTTCGTAACAAGTTTTATATTTTAAGACGACCTGTAACATGCAAGCTCATTCGCGTCGACTTTAGATCTGTAACGTAATGTACGTAAAATCCAGTCCAGCTGCAGTTTTTTTCCAGTTCCTTTGTTCCAATTGAAATTTCGGGAAATTACTAAAGTCAAAAAAAAAAAAAGTCTATATAAGAAGTAACATCCTTTATGTTTTGAACGTTAAACATTTATTTAATTTAGGTACCACCGGTTCGCTAAAGTTAATGCCTCAGACCTGAGAAGAACCGGCGCAAGAAACTCAGCGGGACAAATATTTACGATACAAAAAATTCTTATAAGTGATTATAATATTCTTGAAATGGGGAGAGCATTCCATTCCTAATCTCATTTCTTAGATTCTTTAAAAAATAAAAATGTAATATATAAAACTACAATTGAAACGTCTTCACGCTTTATCCCGCACATGGCCGGGTAGGCAGAGGGAACTACAGGAACCTTAGGAACCTAGCGTTAAGACGCTTAGTCCCTGTTTTCTCCGTCCCTGCTTTCCGCTTTTTTCGGGGCACTGTATGTTAAGTGGTGGAACTCAACGCCGCGCTTTGACTAGTTCCAGATCGTAGAAAATGGAAATAGAAAATACCATCTTCCCCTCATAGGAATCGAAGCTACAAATCGTCGCGTTTACAGGTAGACTTACGCCTCTGCACTACGACGGTCCTATTTCAAATTTCCATTTCCTTTCACTCCTCTATACTTCCCAAGGATCTTTCATACCTGTGCGTTGTTTTTCAATTAAACTGTCAAATATACACCTTTACATGAAGACACAATAAGAAAAACTAGCAAACCAAATTGGACGAGACCTTTTTCAATAATTAAACATAATATGTTTTAGTAACCAAAGTGAAAAATCAAGAAAACAACAAAGGAAAATCACAAATAAGGCAGACCAGTCTGTGGTGTTAGGTTAGGTCTACTTCTTTTAAAAAAAAGCAAAAATAAAGCTTCACGCTAATTCCCGCACGTAGCAAGATAGACAGAGGAACCTAATACTCTAAACACTTTTCTCGCATTCGTTTCATTGCGTGCTTAGTGGCGGAACACAACGCCGCGCTCTATCTTCTGAACAACAAAATGAAAACGAATTACTCAGTAGTACACAGTTCTTAATTAAAATAATATTTGTATATATTTTTTTCCTATATTACATTACATAAATCTTATCTTTAGTTTGTTAATAATTACGTTTTTTTTTTTTGAGCTTTACGCTTAGTTCCGTACATAGCAGGGTATGCAGACGGTACCACAGGCACGTGGGGACCTAGTGTTGAGACACTCCGTTTCTTGCTTATTTTATTAATATCTTATTATATATTTTATTAATATAGATGGAATCTAGTGTTAAAACACTATGTCTCGTAAATTTGGAAATATTGCGAGTTTAATGGAAGAACTAAACCCAGTGTTAATTTGGGAAATTAAAATAATTTATTAATCCTCAATCGTACCCATAATTCATAAAATCTATATGTACCTACATATATAGTTAGAATATATATCAATATTTTAATTCACAATAACAGCTTTATTTTCTTTATTTTTTAGCCTCACACTTCATCCCGTGTATGGCAGGGGAGGCAGAGGAAACCAATTGTTATGATACTCTCTTTCCTGTTTCCTTTCAAGGCGTTGCGTGTTAAGTGATTGAAGTCAAACGCCGCACTTGCCTAGTCGCCAGACCAAAGCTAATGGAAATAATATAATCCATCCTCGCCAAATGGGATTCGAACCCACAAACGGGTGGTGTGCGCCGCGTTTACAGGCAGACGCAAACTAAGTACCGCAATCTTTCAATTGCAACCCACGAAGATGATGATTTATTATGTATATAGTAAATGGATATCTTAATTTCATACTAAATTAAGCTAAAAAACCTATAGGTACAAGAGGGCACTCAATTTGATATGTTGACATTTACTTTTTTTGACATTAACATCTATTTTTTAAGAAAACATGTCATGGCGCCAATTTTTTACACCAATAATTGATTAGACGTCATTTTTTTCTAATTAAAGACAATTTGATATTTTTTATTCCAGTAAAAAGTTATTTTTAATTTTACATAATTTAATTCCAGGAAAAAGTTATTTTTAATTTAATTAAGACGGTTTTTGTCGTTTTTATTTACTTAAGATGTTATTTCGTGTTGTTATCGCGGTAGCCATTTTTTATTTAACCTATTTATAAACACAGATTACATAATATAGATTATATATAAAAATTAAAGATAAAGTCAAATCAAAATTTATTAACTTTTTTGACTACTTTTACTTATACCTTTTAATTTATAGCCATATACAAGTTGTAATAGGGTAGGAGTTTTTCATTTTCTGTAGGACTTGTACTAGACAAATGGTGGCGTTGATTTTTGCTACTATTATTCAAGTGGTAGTAGTATCAATTCCAGACTCGAACCGAGTAATTACCATTTTTTCATTCCTATATTAATGCTGTTGTGTTTCTTCAAGTGAGTGAGAGTTCCGGAAGCCCATAAAGGGGGTTGGTCTGAATATTTAGTTGGCAACGCATCCACATCGTCCCAGGTTGTGGATGTCTATGAGTGAGGGTTAACATGTACTTAACGTCAGGTGGCCTGGAAGCTCGTTTGCCATATTAAAATATAATATATTGCCATCTTAAATTATAATAATAGTGAGTAGAGAGGAAATGTAAATAATCCATTTTTCAACTGCCACACACAGCCGCTCGCTATTCCACTGCTTATGCAGCCTTGTCATAACCTTCTTCGTTAAGAGAAATCTCAAAAAACGGAATTACTTAAAAATTCTAAATTTTTCACAAACTTCTTATTAAATATAAATGAACTTGAAATGATAATTTTAAAATAATTAATAAAAACACAACTTTGTGGAACAAACCTAGCTTAAAACCTACCTAAGTAAAATTGTTGCATATACAGTATATTTTGTAACGCTACGCTTTATTCTGCTTATAGCAGGATAGGCAGAGCGTACCTTGTGTTAGTGTTAAGACACTCCGGTCCCCATACTTCGAAAAGCATTGCGTGTTGAGTAGCGGAACACAACGCCGCGCTTTGTCTTGTTTATAGAGCCAAGAAAATGGAAATTAAATAATCCACCATCCCCTCATGGGTATCAAACCCAAAAACTGTCGCGTTTACATGATGTACCCCTGCGCCGCGACGGTCATTATACTTATTTATAGAATTTTCATTTTGTACCCTATCGTTTATTCCTATAAGGTACAAATTTAAGTGACAAGTGAAAAAAGAACATCGAATCTTCCATAGAAACGTTAAAATATCGACCAAAATAACAGCGAAAAAAACA